>OZ018389.1:3022093-3175702 GCA_963969525.1 Ontholestes murinus | reverse complement strand
GTTGAAATTGCGTCCAGACTGACCGATATATTCTCCCTGACATGATTTACATTTTAGGCTTATAAATTCCTGATTTTGACATTATATCAATGGGTGTTTTATTATTGTAGATGATGTTACATATTTTGTTTGGCGATTTTAAAGAAATCAAACACAAATTAGCTGCATTTGAAACTATGATTTATAGAGCCAAAACAATCCCGCTTTCTGATCAATCTTACAATAACGAAATTAAAATAATTAAATCACTAGCAGCAAATAATGGCTACTCACCAAATATAATCAACAAATTAATTAAAAAACAAGAATTAAATTCATTAAGTAAATACTTGTATGCAGTCAATAAAAAACCAATTTCTAATTTTAGAACATTAACATTTTTCGGCAACATTACCCACAAAATTAAATTAGTTTTAGAAAAACATAATATTAACGTTTCTTTAAAATCGCCAAACAAAATATGTAACATCATCTACAATAATAAAACACCCATTGATATAATGTCAAAATCAGGAATTTATAAGCTAAAATGTAAATCATGTCAGGGAGAATATATCGGTCAGTCTGGACGCAATTTCAACACACGTTTAAAAGAACATATTAGTGCATACAGAAACGGGAATAATAAATCCACATTTGCTAACCACATTCGAGAAAATAATCATTCTTTTGAAGAAGATGTACTCGAGGTAATCCACTTTGCCGAAAAAGGGCTTAAAATGGATTTACTCGAGTCCATCGAAGTATTTAAGGTTAATCATAATCCGGACATTCCGCTCATTAACGACCAGGCAGATCTTATATCCTCCCCCCTGTTTAATGTTTTAAAAACGGTATAAATTTGTATGTTAAATGTAATTTAAAATACTATTGTTTGATAATGACAAGCTGAAGTTGTCGAAACTATAGTTACAAGTGTAAATAAAAAGTGATACCAACAAAGTTAATTGTTTTATTATTTTGACTTTTCTAGAAGATTTCTTGGTTGGAATTTTTCTAAAAAGTAAAACGCCTAAGAAAAAAAAAATAATAAAAACAATTGAAGTAAAAAATTAAGTAAAATCAGTTAAAAATGCCTTTATAAAAACACCTTAGAAATTGCAATTGAAATTTACTAGGTACACTATAATAAAGTTGTAAACCTAAAATACAATTCAAGATTATAAAAACTCAAAGAAACAATTTACAAATACATTTAAAAGTTTGGAAAAGCAATTGAAAATATCTAAAACACTAAGAATTAAAAAGAGATAATGCAAAAAGAAAGTTTTTTTTTAAGATAAACTTTCTCAAAGAAAAATTAATTGGCTACAAAACAGGAAAATATTTCTCACAGATGGGTGACCGGTACCATTCACCATTGGGATACAATTAATGATACTTTAAAGTAACAAGCACATTTACACACACACAAATACACTAATCATATGGCGAAGGACCACGTGGTCGATAGCCAAATACTACTACTATTACTATTACTAGTTCTCGCGAATTTCTTAGAAATTGCAATTGTTTTGCCACAACAAAAAACAATTGAAATTTGCTGGGTAGATGATAAAAAAAGTTGGAAATCTGAAATATTCAAGATTATAAAAAATCAAAGAAGAAATTCACAAACGCATTTAAAAGTTTGCAGTACCAATTGAAAATGTCTAAAACACTAGAAAATTGAAAAAGGTATTGCAAAAAACAGGAATATATTTTTAAAATTGGTAAACATTCTCAAAATTCGTTGGCTACAAAACAGAAAAATATTTCTCGGAAATTTCTTAGAAAATGCAACTGTTATACAACCACCAAAAACAATTGGAACTTGCTAGGTAGGTGATAAAAAAATTTGGAAACCTGAAGTACAATTCAAGATTTGCAAAACCAATTGAAAATATCTAAAACACTAAAAAATTGAAATAAATATTGCAAAACATAAGAAAAACTATTTAAAAACAATTGAAATTTTGCAAGGAAAAAAGAGTTGAAACATATTATAATGTGCCATTGTTTTAAAACAACAGAAAAAAAAATGTAGGTGAAAAAAAGGTGAACCCTGAAATACAACTCATTCCAGAAAAAGCAAGGAAACATTTGAATAAAAAAAAATGGACGTTTGTAAAGAAAAAGATTCCAATACAAAAACAAAATTTAAAAAATATAATACACGAATATTTGAGAAAAAATGAAGCAAAAAATAGTTGAAAATTTATTTTAAAAATATGAAAATCAAACAATTGCAAAAAAATAGTAAGGAAATATCCTAGAAGGAGCAACAGTTGACTGAGAAACAGCAAACATTTGAACATTTTCTACAAAATTGTTCGTACCGTAAAAGATTAAAATTTACTTGAATCCAGTTTTGAATTTTAATACGCAATAATTAAAATTAAGTTTAAAATTTGCCAATACTAAGGATTTTATACAAAAGACAAAATAATATATAAAAACTTTAAAACAAAACTAGAAAAATTAAATGGTTAAAATTTCACCAGAAATATAAAAATTGATTAAAACTTTTGATAGAAGAATAATTGACATTTTCATGTCCTGTTGAATATTTTGAAAAAGTCAATTGCGATTCAATACGAAAAAAAACAGGTAAACATTTAGAAATGTTACAAAATTTGGTAGAAAGAAGGAAAATTTCTTGAAATTAAAAAAAATCCATTTCATCAAAACACAACGGAAATGCATAAAAAATATTTGTGATATTAATTAATGCGGTCACCAAAAATATGACGTAAAAAGGCCAGAAATGACGTTAATGGCTGCAGTCTCCTGATGGATATTTTCACCAACTGCAAAGTATAATGGGACGAGTGAAAGAACACCAGCAGTCGTTTAAGATCTATGCTTCAAATTTTATAGTCATTTAGTATATTAATGTATATATTTTATGTATTTTTAGTAGGTCTCTAAGTGCTACTTTTACTGGACTTTTTGTGGTCTAGTTTGCCTAAGCTTATATACATTATTACAGCAGTGCAACGGACTGTCATCCATTGATCCCTCTCCGGACAATGAAATGCCTTCCATTGCTTCCTCTTCGGTCTCCTCAGATCTGGCGACGGTCTTTGTCACCAGCGCCATGAGAGTGATAGTTGAAAGGCCGAAGTGCTTCTTCCTATCGCTCACTTTCCCTCAAGAGACATTGTCCATCAGTATGATGTACTGAGTTTCCTTGGGATTACTACTTTCGAGGTATCGGTGCACAGGTTGTTCTGCACCGATATTATGTTGAGAAAGGTGGTCGCCTCTATTGATGGTTCTTTAGCCCACGTTAGCACTCTCCTGAGTACTAGGTCCTTCAGATTAATGATTTGAAGTTTCTCTTCGTTCCCCAGGAGATTCTTCCCTTTGGCTATGCTCTCGAGCCTTGTCCTGATTGGAAGGTCGGAGACGCGCTCGGTAGCCTCTGCCTGTAACTTCAGAGCGACCCAATTGCTGATCCGAGAAGAGTGAATATAAGGAGTGGCAGGTACATGAGAGGAGGCCAAGGTACCTGGAGGAAAACTATTTGTGAAGAGAGGAGAGGGTTTGATGCGAGATGCGGAATGGAGGAGAGAGGGAGAAAGACATGGATGAGTGAGAGATACGGAATACTTTCTCTTTCTAGAATTTTAAGCATTTCTTTTGAATATTCTGGATTTTTCTATCCATTTTTTTCCAGATTTTTAGATTTCTCTAAAAATTTTCATTGACATAAAACATCAGTTTAATATCCAATAAGTAAAATAAATCATATTAGTGGCAACAGCCTTATCAAAAAATCAAAATAACTCAAGTGGTACTCCTATGGTCAAACACTGTTATCTAAGAAAGAGGTAAGTGCTCTCATTAACGACACATTCAAGTACCAAAACAAACAAAAAAATATATAATCAGATCAACGCACATGAACTTTATCTTCGACTTTAGTACATAACGTTTTAATCGATTTATATATGATGATATAAATAAAATTATTTCTTATTTGTTGATTATAGGTACAAAAAATATATTTAGTATTTATCTTGATACAAAAAAATTTAAAAACTTCTATTTAATTTAATTAAAATCTACTCAACGGTTTTCAATTTGGTAACGTGTAACATTATATTTACCTAATATCAATTTGGGGAACGTCTGCAAAAACAAAGAAAACAAAATACTAAAAATACTATACAAACTAAATTAAAGCACACTTCAATTGAAGAAGTATACAAATGAATTAAATATAAAAATATATAAAATTAATTCTAAACAAATACACAACCATGAAACAATAAGAAAATCCATGCTAAGAACTAAAAGATACAGGACACCAAAATATTCACATAATTTAACGACAACAGCAATCAATCAACACAATGCACTACCAACATTTATCGACATCATCGATTATAAAATATTGTGGCCTCGGTTTAGCAACTTCTGCAGTTTAATCGGGATTGTTTGACAAACACGACTGTTCCATTTAACGGTGGAAAACGGGATTAATGGCAGATAGTTGAAAATACGTTCGTAGTTTTTCCACATGATTTCGTTACGTAATCTGTTATCATATTCCACACTAAACTTTCGTCGCCTAAGTGAGTAAACCATTTATCGAAAATACTACAAAAACTGACTAAAAGAGAAATTTAAAATATTATGAAAGTATCTTAAAAAAGAAAAAGCAAAAGCATATAATATGGAAAATACATTTCTTAATATTACTAGATTTTTTAAAGATAATTCCAAAACTTATCATCAAAATCCAAGATAATGGACAGCAGTAAATTCTGTTCGAATAAAACTAGAAATGCCGGAAATTTGAAAGTATTTTTTTTTAATCCCCATAAAAATGTAGTGGTTTTGACAATGTTGGAAGTGAATGACGAAGAAGATTTTTAATATTTTATGGACTCAAAAGGAAAGAACAGACGTTTTCTACGTACGCACAATTAAATAATTATATAATTGCTGTAACTAATCATTATACCCGTCGAATCTATTAATACAACAATAAATCAATAAAACAATAATTACAGTTCTTTAATATTATATAAATACATAATACACAATTACATAATACGTATAAATATATTTAAAAGCGAAAATTTATTTTTGTTAGCGAATTACATTTTTCTAGTCGCATTTAACCGTCCGAATGATAAGGATTGAATTGATTAGAGACTGCTGTAATTTTTTTACGGTCTAGACGTTTCTAGGGTAGGTAAGATTAAATGTTTTTTATAGGGAATTTTCGTAACTGTAATAAAAAAAAGTGAAAAACAGTTTGACGCACTCTTTTATCAATAGATAATAAAATTTATTGATTGAATCACATGAAATGGGTATACTTAATTATTGAGTAATAAATATTCCTATTCTCTAATATCATTTCATTAATAATAATAATAATAATACAATTGCGTTTAAGAGTCTTCAACTGAGATTAAAAATTGTAGATCGAAACCGATTCGAAAGTTTTGTTATTGGGTAAGCAATATTCTAATAGTATTATTATTATTAATAATAATAATTACAATAATAATAATTGTGTGTTGTATTTTCTAAAAGTTTGTGTTATTAGAACAGGATTTTATTATACATCCACATCACGTATATCCAAACTAATTTCTTGTACGGTTAGTCTTCGAATATGCAAACATGGATTGATATAAAACAAAGCCATCTTAATTAAAATGTATCGCTATTGAATATCTACGAGTGTTCAGTACCACTTGCTGTGTGACCTCATATTACCACGTAATTGTTTCCTATGCTCGTAAAATTACCGTCGTGATAGAAATTATCAGATCACAATAATCACAATTCGTGCATTATGCTAATATCTTAATTGTAATTGAATAGAAAATTGTATGAAACGATAAAAGTCTTTCTTTTTATATTTGTTTATAAAAAATTAAAAAAGTATTTAATTTTCAAATTTATCTAGATTATTTTCTCAAGGTTTCTGGAAATTTCTAGAAATTTATTCTCCAGAGTTCAAGTCTTTTAAATTGCAAAGATTTTCTTTGAGGCATTAGGATTAAAAACGTATTATTAATTAAATATAATATGGATTTTCAACTCAATCAGTTCAAAAGTAATTGTGATGAAAACGTTTCGCAAATCTGCAACAGATGAGTCTTATTGAAATTACAAAAAAAATCACTTAATATGGCTCATTTGTTGTAAATTTACGAAATGTTTTCGCATTTTTCTAATTATTAGTTAATTTTCTACATCGTAAAGGACTTTAATACACTTTTATTATTAAATTGTGATGTATTAAAATCAATACCCCAATTAACCAAATAAATAATTATTTATTTAATTTACTGATATACTCAATAGAAATTTCTGATGAATTTAGATTAAACAAACTTTCGCAACTCACAATTTTTCAATAGATTGACCTCCCCAGCAAATGATTTATTTTGCAAATAAATACGATTTCCAAGAACGTATCGTTTTCATTACTAACACACACTGCAAATTCCCATTCAAGTAAAAAAAAGAAAAGCGGTTATTAATCAAAATGGGGATCGATACGATGTGTATCGCTTCATTTGTCAAATCGCCCCTTGGAAACAGGTGCAAAAAGCTCTTCGGCGGTTCTCTGGCGATGGCGATCCATTATCCAGGAGTTTTCAGTGAAGGGGCCAGACGGTTTTTCTCGTTTATCTATCATTTTAGGTGGAGTAAACAAAACGCTCTAACCTAATAGCGAGCACGCAAACACGCGGAGACAGAGAGTCGTATATAAAAGGGGGCGAGGGCCACCAGGAGTCGCACAGTAGCGCTGCGGAGACGGTCGGTGGCGGACGATCGCGGGTTTTTGGGAAAAAGGCGCGAAATTTTACGCGTATAGTTGTGTAGAGTGTGGATTTTAAGAAAAAAAAGGGCCTGGTTGTTATATACGAGACAGTAAGTAAATTTTATGTAAGAAATTATTAAATGAAACGACATAAATGGAACCATTGTTTATGAATAAAATATAAATAATTTAATTGAATTTAGTTTTATCGAATATTAGAAAAAAAATGTCGATAACCAACTAAGAAAACAAGAAGAGAAGAAACATACTATTTGTCTTATTATCAGATGTAATACTATAAAGGTGTTTTGTATAAAAAAAATGTGTGATTTTTTTTCCATAAAAATTGTACATTTATTTTTATTATCTTTAGCTTTTGTTGGAAAAGAAATAAAAAAATAGCTTTTACTTTATCAACAAGGAAAACAATTTTCTGCAAATATTTTCAAAATCATGATATAACTATAATAAAAGAAAATAATTATCGAGCATCGAAATATATTTTTTCGAATCTATTCGAACATAATTAAATGTCGTTTTTACTGATTGAGTTTTTTACAATGTTTTTAAAATGTTAACTATTTTTTTGTAAATATATTTGTTTTATGATCAAATTCTCAATTGGTAAAATATTAAACTGTTTCAACTATTTTTAACAGATTTGGAATTGTTTTATTCTATTTTAAACTTCAACTGTTTTAAATTTAGAAAGTTTTTAACAGCTTTTTTTTCTTAATTTAGTTTTTTTCCATTTTAACTATTTTTTTTTATCGTTGATTCATGTTATACATACAAGTCATGAAGTATTTTTATTATATTTTTTTTTTATTTCAACAGTTTCAACATTAGGAAATTTTCTATTCGATTGTTTTTAGAAAAATTTTCAATTGTTTTAGGATCCATTTTTTATGCTTACCAAATATTTTCAACTGTTTTCAACAAATTCACTTGTTTAGTTCGTTAAAGATTAAATGTTTCGAATAATTTTTAGAATGTTTTCTATTCTTTCTTTTCAAAAAAAAATTTAAACCTTTTTTTTTGTTGTAAACTTTCAACAGCAATTTTTTTTATTTCATCAGTTTCTTCTTTAAGAATGTGTCTAAATATTTTAAAATATCTTTTATAAATAATAAAACAATTGAGAATTCGATCATATAACAAAATTCTCAATTGTTTTATTGGTAAATTATAATTATAATTTATTCAACTGTTACTTCAACTATTTAAAAAATGTATTTAAGTAATTCTTAATCGTTTTGTTTCTTAATTTTAACATTTTTGCTGTTTTTATAAATTTCAAATGTTTTATCTATAGGAAATTTTCAATGTTTTAAAAAATTCCATGATTTTTTTAGCAAATTATAAAGAAGACTCTGTTTTTGACTGTTTTCTAAATAAAGTTTCAATTGTTTTCTTGGAAAAACGGTTTCTAACTAATTTTCCGAAAAATATCAAATGATTGTTTTTTCTAATTTTTATTTCCGGTTTCATTTTAACAAATTTAAACTATTTCTTTGTAAATTTTGAACTGTTTCGCCTTTCTTTATTCTTATCTTTGAAAAAAATCAATCATGGCAAAACAAATTATCCACTGATTTTCTAAATTTGAATTTTTAAACTGTTTTTTACAATTATTTCTTAGCATGACGATTTTTAACTGATTAATTGATTGATCCTTGTAAAATGTTAAATAATTATAATTACATTAATCATGGAATCTATTCTACTTTTTTATTTCTTAACAAATTTCAATTGTTTTTCATTAATTTCAACTGTTAGTTATTAAAAAAAATTCTTCATATATTTTTCACTGTTCTATAATATAGTTTCCAATCGCTTTCTTACCAATTTTTATATGTTATCAACTATTTTCATCACATTTTAAATTTTTTTGGTGAAATTTTAAGTGTTATTTATAATATACTGTTTAAGAGAGTTTTTCTTGGAAAATTGAATTATTGTTAACTGGTTTTAAGCACGTTTATTCTTACTTTGATAAAATTGAAACTATGTTTAAGCAAAATTACTAAAAAATTTACAGTTTCTTACAGAATAGTGTGGCAAAAACTACGAACGTAAAAAAAACAATTAAAAATTAAATCTTGTATATCAAATCGTTAATGATTACAGATAACTGAAAGAATTTTTTAAATCTGCTCATCGTGTCAAGAAATATAGCGAAAATAATAAAAACAATTGAGCATCGAAACTTATTGTTTTACTTAATCGACGATTTCCTAATAATTAGAAAAACACGAAAACATTTCGTAAATCTACAACAATGAGACTACAACTTTCAGAATTCGACGTTTCTTTCGAATTCATCTTAAAAATTAAAAATAAAACAATTGAAAATCGATTTTTTCAGTGCATCTGCATGTATTACGAGAAAATAAGAAAGATACTGAAAGATTTACAAAAATCAGCGCATTCGTTCAAAAGATATATCCGAAAAACGAAAAAAAAAAACAATTGAGAATCGAACATGGATTATTTTCACAAAATCAACATTGATTCGAGAAAGGGAACAATCAAGAACGTCTACTAAACTAAATAATCATCTATTTAGTAAAGGAATTGTTTCCTTTACTAAATAGATGATTATTTACGCGAAAATTTTTGAAAATTACCACGAATTAAACCTAAAAATCAAAAAAACAAAAACAATTAAATTTTAATATAAGTCACCCAGTAATATGGATTATTCTACTAATTAATTAAATTTTGTATGTTTAATTTCATTCATTCTAATGATATAATCATAAATTAAAAAAAATAGGCACTTTATTTATTTTAATTTAATGAATTTCTTAACTATTTTTTTACTTTAACTTTGTTTCACTTTCTTAAATATCAACTGTTTCTTTTCTAACCTTAAAAAATCAATTGTTTCTTGGCACAACAATTTATCAACTATTTTCCTAAATTTCAACTGTTTTTGACTGTTTTATTGTCAAATTCGCAATACTACTTTTTTTTTAGCAAGAACCGATTTTATTTATTTTTAATTGTTTCATTTTTTAAAATATCAATTGTTTTTAATATTTTTAAAAAAAGTTTTATTCTATGTATTACTTAATAAACTTTCAATTGTTTCTTTTTAATTTCAACTGTTTATTTTTTTTATAAAATTGTCTTTGCTTGAAGAAAACAATTGTTTCTAGGAAAATTATTAACTGCTTATCTAAATTTTAGCTGTTTTATGATCAAATTTTTATTTGTTTTCTTGGCAGAACTGATTTTACTCAATTTCAATTGTTTCTTTGAAAATATAGTGAATGTTTTAAATTTTTTTAAAAAGTCCGTTACTGTTTCTTTCTCGGCAAATTTCAACTGTTTTAGCATTTTTTTAAATTTAACATAAAAAGTGATACACTGTTTTAAATTAATGTTTTGTACTATTTTTTGCAAATTTTCAACTACAGTTATTCAATTTCAACTATTTTCCCAGTACGGTAATTCCACTTTTTCAAACAGTTTATTTTTTAATTTCAACTGTTTTTCCTATAAGAAATCTTCAAATTATCTTTAAATATTTTTTGAAAAATAAATTAATTGAAAAGTCTCTAGACTAAAATTAAAAATTGAAAATTTTAAAATCAAAATTTCCAAAAAAAGGACTGAAATAAGAAAAAAACAGTTGAAAAGCCTTCAAGATATTTACCTAATCAATTGTGTCTTAGCAAAGGATATTATCAACCGTTTTCTTAAATTTCAAACCATTTTTTGACAGTTTAATGATCAAATTTACAATTGTTTCCTTGATAAAACTGACTTTAATTGATGTCAATTGTTAATTATTCAGATCATTCAGAATATTTTATACTATTTCTTTCCTAGAAAAACCTGATTGCGTTTTTTTTTTAAATTTCAAATGTATTTTCTTAATTTCAACCGTTTTATCTATGAGAAATTTTCTAACTACCTTAATAGTACATTAAGTAATTTTCAACTGTAGCTTTTTAAAATTTCAACTGTTTCTAAACTATCTTAATGACTTTTATAGAAAATGTTTAACATTATTTAACTTCATTTAACTATTTTTTCTTTACTATTAACGGTTTCATCTTTAATAAATTTCTTATCTTTAAAAATATCAATTGTTTCTTAGCAAATTATAAACAATTTCTGTTAAAGTTAAATTTTTTCAATTGTATAATATATCAACTGTTTTGTCTACCAACTTGTTTCCTTAATTAATTTAATTATAACTCTTTCAACTGGCAATTTCTAAAGTGTACACTCGTGGAACTATCTTGAAATTTATGATTTTTGAGAATTGTAAACTTGTCTAGCAATTTCTTTTCCAAATTCCTAAGAAAAATCAGAGTTTTAAAAATTCCTAAAAACTTTTCGTCTTACTCTCCAGGATTATTTTGAAAGTTTCCAAACATTTTTTTGGAGAAGAAAAACTTGTTATGCTCTACAAAATTAGAAAAAAACATTTGGAAAGTTTAAAAAAAATCCTGGAGAGTTGGACGAAAAGTTTTTAGGAAATTTTAAAACTCTGATTTTTTTCAGTTTTCTGACACGTGTTTTGATCATAGCTGATCATTTTCAAGTGCTTTTCTTCACTAAAATTACATATCGACAAGTATCACCTAAACATTTTTTCTATGGGGTTTCAGAAATTTCCAATACTTTTTTTATAAACGTCTAGAACTTTCGAAATTTTTTGATTCGAGATTTTCAAATTATGGAGCGTTGTAAACTTTTCCAGTCATTAATTACAAGACTTTAAGGATTTCTAGGTAAATTTTCTGACAATCCGTAAGAATTTTTGTCCACATTTCCAGTATTTTTCAGAGGTTACATAATTTCTTCTTCCAGAATTTTCTATTGTAGACATTGCTTCGGGGGTTATAAAATGGATGGACTTTTTTATCCATAATTTACCACTAACTTCCAGAATTTTCTTTAGATTTCTGTTGTAGAAATTGCATCTAGGGTTTTAAACTTGCTGGACTTTTTTTACAGTCTACAACAATTTCTACTTCAAATTATAATTATCAATTTATTTTTCAAATTTTTCAGAATTCTCAGAGAAATTTGCTTTAAAGTCGCCAAAAAACTTCCTTTCAATGTTCTCAATCTTTGTTTAAGGAATCCAAAATTAAACTTTTTAAAAATTAATTTCTGATTCTTTTTTGATTTTTTTTTTTTTCGAGGATATAATGGTCAAATAATTTCTAAGATATGCTAGTTTTCTAGTTGGAATGTATGTATGTATTTTTATTTAAACTATAAGTAGTTTTCTTTATCAAAGAAAAATAAAAGCAAAACTTTTATTCATGATTTTTTTAAAAATATTATAACAGTGTTTGATGGTTAAATTGTATATGTAGGGTGGGTGGGAGGCCTCTAACCCACCCTCCAATCAGTAAAACATAATACAGTGTTTATTTAAATTATTGCTGAACACATCAACTAAATAAATAAATGATTTCTTATGATTTTTATTCCTTCTCAGGAAATATTTTATTTACAAAAACTAGAGGGCAATTTAAATGTAATTAAAAGTTGTACCCACCCATTAACTTTAAACATTTAATTTTTATATATTTACACTTTAATTTTTACACTTGATGAAAAGTTTCTTTTTTTTTGTTTTGTAATAATGGTTGAATAGAATATTGTTGATGCGATAAAATTTATATCAATTGTTGAAGATGTTTTACTGGTTGGAGGGTGGAATAGAGGCCACCCACCCACCCTACATATGCAGTTTATTTAAACAACAAATAGAGTTTTATGGCAAGAAAAAATAAAAGCAAAATCGTGATTGATGATTTTAAATAAAATTGTAACTTCTTTAAAACTGATTTTAATAATTCTTCTTTTCTCGTCAAATTTTAACTGTTTCGACTTTATTTCAATTAATTTCAACTGTTTCTTTTTAAAAAAAATTGTCTTAGTATATCAAAATTCTAAATTATTTTATTGACAAATTGTAAAATATTTTCACCAGATTTTGAATTATTTTTTTATCCATCTCTTAACGCATTTTTAAGAATGTTTTTATATTTGTAACTTTTTCACAATGTTTTTTACTTAAATTTAAACTATTTGATAATTTTCAACCCTCTGTCATTTCGCAAAATTAAGACTTTTTGTTGTGAAAAACTTTTTAAAACATTTTTTTAATAAGTTTTCAACTGTTTTCTTAACTTAAACTGTTATTCTACTTAAATTTAAAATCTTTTCCTTGAAAAAAAATCAATAGTTTCTTGACAAATTTCAACAGTTTTTTTGTTTTGCGAAATTAAAACGGAATTTTTGGTGAAATTTTTCAACTGCCTTAAGAAAACTCTTTAAAACATTTTTTAATAAGTTTTTAACTGTTTTTTAATTTAAATTATGATTCTACTTAAATTTAAACTATTTTTCGCTTGAAAAAATTCAATTGTTTCTTGACAAATTTCAACAGTTTTTTTGTTTTACAAAATTAAAACTGTTTTTTTTGGTGAAACTTTTCAACTTCTTTAATAAAACTCTTTAAAACATTGTTTATGAGTTTTCAAGTATTTTTTTTAACTTTAACTATTTTTCACTTTTAAAACTGTGATTATACTTAAATTTAAACTCTTTTTACTTAAAAAATATCAATTGTTTTTTGAAAATTTTCAACTGCTTTTTGTTTTGCGAAAGTAAAACGTTTTTTTTTTGGTGAAATTTTTCAACTGCCTTAAGAAAACTTTTTAAAACATTTTTTACGAGTTTTCAATGGTTTTTTGTTTAATTGTAATTTTTTGCACTTTTTAAACTGGTTTTTACTTAAACTTTTTCCGTTTGAAGAAATTAATAATTTTTTGGAAAATTTCAACTCGTTCTTATTTTGCGAAATTTAAACTGTTTTTTTTTTCTTTGTGAAATTTTACAACCACCTTAAAAATTGTTTCTTCTTTAAAAAAATGTCCCAGTATATCAAATTCTAAATTTTTTTATTATTATTTATTGTATAGATTATGAATTATTTTTTATTAATCTCTTTAACGCATTTTTTTTAACAATGTTTTCGTATTTATAACTTCTTTCCAATGTTTTTTTCTTAAATTTAAACTATTTCTATTTGAAAAATTCAATTTTTTCCTTACAAATTTCAACCGTCTTTTATTTTATAAAATTAAAACGGCTTTTGTAAAAATTTTCAACTGCCTTAATAAGAACTCTTTAAAACATTTTTATATAAGTTTTAAACAGTTTTTTTTAACTTTAACTTTTTGGCACTTTGATTCTACTTAAATTTAAACTCTTTTTGCTTGAAAAAAATCAATAGTTTTTTGACAAATTTCAACAGTGTTTTGTTTCGCAAAATTAAAGCGGCTTTTGTAAAATTTTTCAACTGCTTCAATAAAAACTCTTTAAATCATTTTTTATAAGTTTTCAACAGTTTTTTTTTTAACTTCAACTTTTTTGCACTTTTCAAACTGTGATTCTACTTAAATTTAAACAAATTTCAACGGCTTTTTCTTTTGCAAAATTAAAACTGTTTTTTTATGAAATTTTTCAACTGCCTTAAGAAAACTCTTTAAACATAATATAAGAATTTATTCGTCTGTTCATTGAAAATCAATATTAGACATTTCATAGTACAGAACATTAAAACATTTTTCAACTGTATTTTTTAATTTTAACATTTTTGCATTTTTCAACGGTGATTCTACTTAAATTCAGACTCTTTCTGCTTGAAAAAAAATCGATAAATCAATATTTCCTGACAAATTTCAACAGTTTTTTGCTCTGCGACAAAAAACGATTTTTTTTGGTGACATTTTTCAAGTTTTTAATTGTTTCTTGTTTAATTTTAACTTTTTAAACTGGTTTTTACTTAAACTCTGCGAAGAAATTAATCATTTTTATGGAAAATTTCAACTGTTTTTTATTTTGCGAAATTTAAACTTTTTTTTTTACTTGTGAAATTTTACAACCACCTAAAAAATACTGTAAACTATAGGAACAAGTGTTTTTAAAAAAGTGATATAAACAAAGTTATTCGTTTTATTTTGAATTCAAAACGTGATTTCCAAAGTTATAGCCTTTTTTTGATCGAAAACTTTTAAATTTCATTATATTATTGTAAAAATTTCAGTGTGGATTTTTTCGGAGACTATATAAAATTGTAATTGTAATACTTTAATAAATAACAATCCCCTTAAAAAAAGTTATACAAATTTAGTTTGGATTCATAATAATTATTGAATAGTGGAAAGCAGCATTAAAATTACATTAGATATCACAAAATGAAAATTATTTATTACACGACCTCATTTACATTGTGTATTTATATTAATAAATCGACGTGAATAGTTAAATATTTCATTCGACACATCCGTTCCCAGTATTTTGTGAATTAAGTGCTGAGTTAATATTAACTCAACTAATTGAGTTTTAAAAAAAACATGTTTGTAGAACGTAATATTAATAATGATAAATTTGTTAATTAAATTAACATGATGATGAAAATATAAAATTTCAATTGTAATATAATAATTCAAATATCAATATTTATTTATAAATAATAAAATAATAAATGTAATTTTGTGCATTTTTTTATAAAACTATATTCTTATTCATATCCTGTTTTTTATTTCTTAATACGCAATCATTAAAACGTTTCGAATTACGTACAAACCACGGTAATAACAATTTATATTTTATCGTTGCCTTTACTGCGAGCATCTCATAATGGTTTTACAAGCAGAGAATTTTAAATAACGATGGAGCGATGATTTTAACGATACGTTTAACGCTAATTGTAGTTTTTTTTAAAATTATTATTGTGATACAAGAATAAATCCAAGGCCAACCACCTATAACGCAATGAAAATCTGTATTGAATTCTCAAAATCGTTTTTTTTTTAAAGACAATAACAAGAATTTGATGTAATACAAATATTTGTTAAAAAAACGTAATTATTTTACTTATTATTATTTTGTTTATTTATTATATTTATTTTGTATATTGCAAAAATATGTTAAAACATTTTTACAATAAAAATACTTAATAGTTCATGTCATTTTCCAAAATGTAAAGTTGATACACTGATTTGATTTGAAAAATGCACTTTGTTTTAACCACAAATAGTTTAATAAACAATATAAACACGTTAATAAATACTTTAATAAATATTTAAAACGCGTTATCTTTTAAAATTACCTTTGCTGTTTGGAAATAATAATTTTAATTAACTTAGTCTATTGTTCGTGTCGAGATCGTGTGTGAAACATTTCAACCGCAAACCGATCAACACATTCGACTTCATGCAGTATTTACTCTCATTATTCCATCGTAGAGATTTTACTGTTTTACGAGATGGTACGCTGATAATTCAATTAGAAACCGATTTGCATTTCATCGGAAAGTGTTCGTGCGCACGTGTCTTAGTTGTCCATTGTTCCGTCGTAACCCATTTCATGGAAAACGAAGAGAATAGTTAACAATGGCCTGCATAACAAAACTGAAGTTTTATCGGGTGATACGTGTTATCAGCAAATATTGTATATTAATTCAATTGAAAAAAAATGGTGATATGCCAATATATCATTTTTATTGTATTGTACATTTTATTATTTTCAAAAACTATTTGTTACATAAACTTCACATAATTCAAATATCTATATAAACAACATCTTTATTCCAGTAACTATTAGATATTTAATACAATACATGTATTTAGTATGATTGGTGATTAATTCAATTAGTCTTTTAATTTTCTCATTTTTTTGGCCATTATTAAAACTCATACAAATTTTGTCTTAAATTATTCAATCTAATTAGAAGGTTAATTAAACATTTGATTTTGTTCCACTATTGATTCAGCCTAAATCAAAATTACGCTAGATTAATGAGCAATTTATTGGGGTAGGTCAAACATACGCTGAAAGAATTAACAATATTGAGATAGGTTAAGAGAATCCTTGCACTATTTTGTAATTTATGTTTTATTTTTCTTTAATTTATTCAAACACATTTTTTGATGATGTTTTACTGATTGGAGGGTAGGATAGAGGCCGCCCACCCACCCTACATATACATATAAATTTTAGTTCCTTATCGTCTCGCGGTTTCAATAAAATTAATTACAAAACTTTTTGAATAAAAAAGAAATTCAAGAGGTAAAATTTTTGAGTGAGCAAATTTGTAAAACATTGAACCATGATGGGTGGATAGACTTTAATTCTAAATTAGATAAGATTAGCTATAGAAAGTCATTCATTTAAACTAAAAATTTAATTTTGTTTTGTTTTTTATTGAATAAAGGGTTTTATTGTTTTTAGCAGCGAAATCATTAACGATTAGTAATTAAAGTTATCATGTATATGTAGGGTGGGTGGGTGGCCTCTATCCACCCTCCAATCATTAAAACATAAGCGAGTGTTTTAATTAAAAATGGTAAAATATAAATAAACACAAAATAATTGCATTTTCTAATTGATGTATTCATACAAATATTTCAAATATTTGATTATGTTTTAATAATTGAAAGGTGGGATAGAGATAATTGAAAAATAAAATATTGTTTCAAAGAGTTTTTTTAAAGCAGTTAAATTAATTTTGCATAACAAAAAAAAATTGCAATTTGTCAAGAAACAATTGTTTTTTTTTCAAACAGAAAGAATTTAAATTTAAATAAAAAAAACAGTATATAGAAACATTTTTAAAAATGCGTTAAAGAAACAATTAAAAATATGTTAAAAACAGTTAAAAATATTTTATAATTTGTCAATAAAACAGTTTAGAATTTGGTATAGTTATATTACCAATTGACATTTTCATTTCTAAATTTCCTAAAGGAAAAAGAAAGTTAAAATTATGACAAAAGCAGTTGAAACACTTTCTAAAACCAATTGCTTAGAACAATTAAAGTTTTAATTAAAAAAATACAATTTTGTTTTAAAAAATAGTTAAAAACATCTAAAAATTTTCCAATAAACCAAACGAGAATTTTATCATAGAAATTCTCCCTTTTAGATATCCGGAATTCTCTATCTATTGCTCTTCAGCAGCTTATCTTTTTCTCTTCAAAATTTTCTGGATTTTTCAGAAATGTCTATTTAATATTGCGAAATCTGAAATTTTCTAATCAAGAAAATGGTTGCGATCGTTACTACGTGTGTAATATAATGTTTTTTAATTCAAGTCGAATCATCTTGTATGTCATTAATTATTTGTAGCAATTTTTTTTTAATTTTTAGATATTGTTTTTTTTTCTTCAATTTATCAAGAATTTTACAATAGCAAATAAAATAAATTCTACTAATACTTTAATCTTTTAGATTTCAGGAATTCTCCAACAATTTTACTTCAGAACCTTTCCTTCTTCTTTTAATTCTCTTCAAAATGTTTGAGATCTTCCAGAAGTTACTATTTAAAATTGCAAACATTTTTAATATCTTGCATTTTACTAATTATTTGTATCAACTTTTCCTCTAATTTTTGAAATTTTTCTATTTTTAGAATTGTATCTTCTGTTCAAAATTTTTAAAGTTTTTGTAGCAAATTTTCTTTAAAAACTCAAAGCCTCAGAGTCTATTAAAATTTTGCAGTAATTTCTTGCTCCAAATTTTTAAAGTTTACATTTAAACATCGAAATTTTGCAACAATATTTTTTTTCTGATTTTTAGAATTTCTCAGAAATGTTTCACCCAATATTTGCTTGTTGTTCTTCCATTCATCAAGATTTTTACAATAGCAAATAAAATATATTCTATTAATACTTTACCCTTTTAAATTTTAGGAATTCACCATCAATTTTTCTTCAGAAGCTTTTTCTTCTCTCTCAAAATTTTTGGGATTTTCCAGAAATGCCTATTTGAAATTGCAAAAATGTCTTAAATCCATTGAATATCAGATTTAAATCTATTGTTTATTTAGAGCAATTTTTCTTGCAGTTTTCGATAATTTTCTATATTTTGATAAAAGTTTTTTTTTAATGTACGTTCTGTTCAAGATTTTTCGGATTTTACAGTAATTTCTTTTTCAAATTAAAAAACTTTCCTCCTTACTTTCAAGTCAGATTTTCACTTTTCATAAAAGTCATTTTGTTTCAAAGAGTATAATATAAAAACTTTTATTTAAAACAATTCATAATTTTAAAGGATGTTTCGAATAGAGACAAAATCTTGTAACTCCTTCGTCAAAGAATAAAAGCTTAAGTTTAATCATTGTAATGGTTGCGACCGTTAATCCATATTATTCGCGGATTTAAAAAAAATATTGTTTTTTGTATAAGAAATTTTGTATTAATTCTCCTCTTTCAATAGTAAATTCTTTTTAGTAACTTTCTTTGAAATTATTAGAATTTATCGGGACACTTATAGAGTTTTACACCAAGTTAAACTATTTTTTACTATTTTATACAAATTTTCTAACAATTTTTTTTTTGAAAAATTATTTTAAGCAAAAAGTTTGGGAAAATCCTGAAATTTTAAATCCAAATTTCTTGTATATTTTTTTTTCAGCAATTAATTCAAAATTTTCAAATATTTTCAAATTTCGCCTTCATGTTGTATTTCATCGATTTCTTCTAGAAATTTTTCGATAACTTTCTTTTTTTTCTAAAAGTCGATTTTTCAAAAATTACAAATTCCGAACACTTTCCACATTTTTCGAGAATTTTAAAATTTGCAGTAATTTCTTTTCTGATTTCTAAAATTTTCAAGTTCCTTCCAATTAAAGAGTTTTCTAATAGTTCTAGCATCTTATAGAAACTTTGTTTCAAAAGTTTTAGCATTTGTCAATTTTTTTCCCATTTATCAACAATTTTTCAGTATCAAACGCAAAATTTATTAGCAACTCTTTAGCCTTTTAGATTTCTAGAGTTCTCTAACAATTTATCTTTTAGAGTTTTTCAGCAGACTCCTTTTTCCTCCTTTTAAAATTTTTGGGTTGTTTCAACAATTTCTCTTTCAAATTAAAAAAAAAAAATGTTGCCTTTTTCTTTGAATCTTAAACAAAATTTTAATTGTATGTGTTCCAGATTTCTATTAGTTTATTCGTGTTTATACTTACAGTAAGTTTACATTTTTCTCATTTAAATAATTTTTGATTTCCCATCAAATTTTTGTAACAATTTTGTTTCCAAATTTTTAGAATTATTCAGAACTCTTTTGCCTAATTTCCTCGATTTTCCTAGCGCCTTTTCTTTCATGAATCAACAATTTTCCAGTAGCAAACCAAAATTTGCTTTCTTATGTTAATAAAGAAAATTCTTGAAAACTAAAAGAAGAATTACTAAATATAATCAATAAAATGCATTAAAATAATTAGACAATTTCAAAAATTCTAAAAATCTTAAAGAGAAGAAGAAGATCTGCTGAAGAGAAATGGATGGAGAATTTTAGAAATCTAATAGAGTAAAGAGATGTTAGAAATACTGAAAATTCTAGAAATCCAAAGATGCAAATGTTGGAAAATTTTTATGGGAAGCAAGAAGTTATTTTAAAATGGATGGAGAATTCCAGAAATCTAAAAGAGTGAAGAATTATTAGAAACTCTGGAAAATTATAGAAATCCAAAAACACAAATGTTGCAAAATTTTGATGGGAATCAAAAAGTTATTTAAATGCAAAACCATGAAAATCTGGAGAAAAAATTGCTGAAAGAAATTAATAAACTCGAAGATAAGGAGATTTTCTGAATCTTAAACAGAACATACATTTCCAAAAAAATATATTTGAAGATAGGAAAATCTTAAAATTTAGGTGGAAACATGCTACAAATAGTTGATAAAAGATGTTTAGAAATTTTCAGAAATGTTAGATTAAAATTTCTTGAGAATCACAAAAAAAGAGATGAAGGCTGAAAATCTAAAGAAGAAATTGCTAGGAAATTTTAATTGACTTGAAGATAAGAAGAAAATTTTCTAAATTTTGAAAAAGAAATTGCTGTAAAATCATCCCAAATATCTTGATTTCATCTCTTCAACTGAAAATCTGAAAAATAAATTACTGAAAAATTTTAATAGACTCGAAGAAGAAAGTTTTATAATAATAATAATAATAATTTGAAAAAATATAACTGAAAAATTTCAAATATTTCTAAAAAAAATTAATTAAATTATAGATAATTCTCGAAAACTGCAAGAAAAATTGTTCTAAATAATCAATAAATTCGAACAAGATATTCAATAGATTTAAGACATTTTTGCAATTTTAAACAGTCAATTCTGGAAAATCCCAATAATCTCGAAGAGAATAAAAAAGCTTTTAAAGAAAAATTAATGGAGAATTTCTGAAATCTAAAAGGGTATTAATAGAAACGTTTTCATTTGCTATTGAAAAATTCTTAATAAAAGGATTCATTAAGCACTTGGTTAAAAATTCTTGATGAATGGAAAACCAAAAAGCAAATATTGAGTGAAAATTACTGAGAAGCTTTTAAAGAAAAATTGATGGAATTCAAGAATTCTCCATCAATTTTTCTTTAAAAACTTTTTTCTTCTCTTCAAGATTTTTGGGATTTTCCAGAAATGTCTATTTAAAATTGGAAAAATGTCTCAAAACTATTGAATATCTAAAGGGGCAAAAGATTAGTAGAAATTGTTTTATTTGCTGTTGAAAAAATAACTTAGAATTTCTAAAAATCTGAAAATAAAATTGTTGCAACATTTCCATAGAAAGGTGGAAGCTGTTTAAATGGAAACTCTGAAAATCTGAAGCAAGAAATTAATGTAAAATTTTATGAGACTCAGAGATTTTGAATTTTTGAAGAAAATTTGGCGAAAAAACCTCAAAAATTTTGAACAGAACATACAATTCTAAAAAAATGATATTTGAATATAGAAAATATTGAAAAATTAGAGGAAAATTTGCTACAAATAATTAATAAAATACAAGATATTTAGAAGGTTTTCGTAATTTTCGCAATTTTAAACAAAAACTTTTGGAAGATCCGAAACATTTTGAAGAGAAGAAGAAAAACTTCTGAAGAAAAATTGATGGAGAATTCCTGAAATCTAAAAGGACAAAAGATTCGTAGAAATATTTTCATTTGCTATTGAGATATTTTTGATGAATGGAAGAACAAAAAGCAAATATTAGATGAAAAAATACTGAGAATTTCTAGAAATCTGAAAATACTATTGTTGCAAAATTTCGACGGGAAGTTAGAAGTTGTTTAAATGGAAACTCTGAAAATTTGGAGCACGAAATTAAGAAAAATTTTAACAGGCTCAAAGATTTTGAATTTTTTAAGAAAATTTGGTGAAAAACCTCAAAAAATTTACACAGAACATAAAATTCTAAAAAAATGATATTTACAAATAGAAAATTAGAGGAAAATTTGCTACAAATAATTAACAACATACAAGATATTTAGAAGATTTCAGAAAATTTTGCAATTTTAAATAGAAACTTCTGGAAGTTCCCAAACATTTTGAAGAGAAGAAAAAAGCTTGTGAAGAAAATTTGATGGAGAATTCCTGAAATCAAACAGGGTAAAGTATTCCTATTGTAAAATCTTCTTGATGAATGGAAGAACAAAAAGCAAATATTGGTTGAAAAATTACTGAGAAATTCTAAAAATCTGAAAATAATATTGTTGCAAAATTTCGATAGGAAGTTAGAAGTTGTTTAAATGGAAACACTGAAAATTTAGAGCAAGAAATTACTGTAAAATTTTAATAGACTCAGAGAATTAAAATTTTTAAAGGAAATTTGCTACAAAAACCTCAAAAATTTTGAACAATTCTAAAAATAGAAAATTTTCAAAAACTAGAGGAAAATTTGCTACAAATAATTAATAAAATACAAGAAATAAGAAATTTTCGCATTTTCAAATAGAAACTTCTGGAAGATCCCAAACATTTTGAAGAGAAGAAAAAAGCTTCTGAAGAAAAATTGATGGAGAATTCCTGAAATCTAAAAGAGTAATAATAATAATAATAATAATACTTTATTGGTGCTAGGACACACAGGTTTACACACGTCAATTTATAATTAGAAGAATAAATTTAAAAATACAATTATACATACAATCAAACAAAAGAAACAAAATTCAAGTCGGATTTCAGACAAATGGAAGTTGAAACAATGTATAAATAAAACATAAAACTAGTGTATAAATAAAATAACAATAAAAGAATATCAGTATATATATAAAATTAAAAACTAATATGTTAATAAAATCGTAAAAAACTTAAAAGTAGTGTATAAATAAAATAAAATCAATGTATAGATAAAATTTAAAACAAATATGTTAATAAAATAAAATAAATCATAAAACTTAAAACTAGTGTATAAATAAAATAAAATCAATGTATAGATAAAGTAAAGTATTAGTAGAATTTATTTTATTTGTTATTGTAAAATTCTTGATGAATGGAAGAACAAAAAGCAAATATTGAGTGACAAATTTGTGAGAAGTTGTAAAAATCTGTAAATCAAATTGTTGTAAAATTTCAATATGGAGGTGGAAGCTATGAAAATTTGGAGCAAGAAATTACTGTAAAGTTTTAATAGACTCAGAGATTTTTAATTTTTAAAGAAAATTTGCTAAAAAATCCTCAAAATTTTTGAACAGGATATATGATTCTAAAAAAATTATATTTGAAAATAGAAATACTTGCTACAAATAATTAATACAATGGAAGGTATTTAGAATATTTTAGAAATTTTCGCAATTTTAAAGAGAAACTTTTGGAAGATCCCAAACATTTTGAAGAGAAGAAAAAAGCTTCTGAAGAAACACTGATTAAGAATTCCTGAAATTTAAGTATTCGTTGGATAAATAAATATTTATTTGCTATTGTAAAATTCTTGATCAATGGAAGAACAAAAAGTAAATATTTGGTGAAATATTTCAAGGAAATTCTAAAAATCTGAAAGTAATATTGTTGCAAAATTGCTTTTTAAATGGAAACTCTGAAAATTTGGAGCAAGAAATTACTGAAAAATTTTAATAGACTCAGAGATTTTGAACTTATGAAAAAAATTTGTTGAAAACCCTCAAAAATTTTACACAGAATATATAAATATAAAAAAATGATATTTGAAAATAGAAAATTCTCGAAAATTAAAGGAAATATTGCTACAAATAATTAATGAAATATAAAATGATTACACTGAATTAAAAAATGGATTACCACGTAGTAACGGTCGTAATCATTCTCTTTATAAGATGATTAGAAAATTTTAGAAATTTTCTCTATATTAAATAGACAATTCTGGAAAATCCCGAGAATCTTGAAGAGAGAAAATTGATCGAGAATTCTAAACATCTAAAAGGAATTGGATTGGTAGATAATTTTTCTTTTCCTACTGAAACATTCTTAATAAATGGAAGAACAAAAAGCGCTAAAAAATTGGGTGATAACATACTGAATAATTCCAGAAATCTAAAAAAAATTGTTGCAAAATTTCAACAGGAGGTTAGTAATTATTTAAATAGGAAATTTTGAAAATCTCGTAGGAAAATTAGTAAAATAATTAATAGACTCGAAGATGAGAAGAAATTTTTTTGAATATGAAATAGAAATTGCTTAAAAATATGAAAAACACACATTTCTAAAAAATCCCTTTTTAAAATAATTACAAGGAAACTTGCTAGAAAGAATCGATCAAATACAACAAAATATTTAGAAACTTCGAAAATTCGAAATAGATAATTCCAAAAATCTTGAAGAGAAGAAGATAAGCGGCTGAAGAGAAATTGGTGGAGAATTTCAGAAATTTGAAAGAGTAAGGGTTTGGTAGAAATGTTCTTGTTTGCTAGTAGAAAATTCTTGATGAATAGAAGAGCGAAAAGCACTAGAAATATTGCAAAAATTGCGTTAGAAAAACCCACTGGAAAATTCTAGAATTATGAAAAGCAAAATTGTTGCAAAGCTATTCAAATGGAAAACTCTGGAAATCTGGAGGAGAAATTACTAAAAAAAATTTTAATAGATTCGAAGATAAGGAGAAATAAATAATGAATTGAGGTAAGTCAGGAGTACATTAACTTTATTGAGATAGGTCAAGAGTACGCTAAATGAATAAATAATTTTTATCAAATAAATCTTTTATATTACACATATTTATCTATAAATATATAAATTCTAAACATAACGTCAGATTATATAAATCTAGTATATACTATTAGAGACATCCCTTGTCACGAGGGGACCAGGGAATAATTGATTCCGATACAGCGACGACCTATTTCAGCGGGTTTGGCCCACTTCCATCACGAAACCATTAAAGGTATCGAGCCAGCGTCGGTCTACTTTAGCAGTCATTTGTTCGTCCGACTATTATAACACTTCGTCACCGCCATTTCCCACATGTTCGAAGCTGTAAAAAAGTGCGAATTACCCACTATATTACAATAGCCATCCGACCACCACCATTTCAATTGCCACTGATATCCGTTATTGTTGCACAATTACGCGTTTTTGCGGCCCTTTTCATTCCATTGTTTCAGACCTTCCGTTTGCTGTTATTATTATTATTTTTTTTGCAATTTTCAATGAATGTGTGTGTGTGTGTGTAACTGATCGTTCCGGTTTTGCACCATGTGCATTGTTTCTTTTTTCGAGTGTTGCATTTGCATCCATATTAATGCAACGCTTTGTGGGATGGTTGTAACTTCGAATAACTCCGAGTAGAAGGTAAGGTCAAGGTGGGACGATGATTGTAAGATTGTAAGATTTAGTATGTAGGTTAGAAATTATATACAAAACCCTTACACCTACAAACTAAATCTTTCAATTATCTCACAAAAACGTCATAGTAGGCCTTGATTAATACAACACGATTGACAAGGCTGATTAATCGATGATACTATACATTATTACTCTAAAAAATGTAGTTAATATTCTTAACAAAGCTTTTTTGTGTGAAAATTTAAATTCAAAAAACTACACAATTATTTTTTTGTATTTTTTTATCATCATCCTACCATAAAATAGAAACATAGAAACCACAAATCGACCATGGATAACTGCCAACGAAAAGATCAAGTTCATGACGATTATACAAAAAAAGGTCGTTTTTTTAATTGAAAACGGAGAAGAAAGAAAGAAAAAAAATCACCTTCCGCATGTTAAATGTCGCAATGACATTCATTATACGATTGTGGATTGGGAATTTAAAACACCTGTGCGTATGTGTTGGAGAAACCGTTTATTTGTTCATCATTGATCGGTACACGACTTTGCAATTATTACCGAATTTGTTGCGTAAGACGTAATTGCGTGGTTTGCTTAAAATGTAAAGCGGTGTTGTTTTGTTTTTTTGCAGAGATGTTGGTGCTGTTCGTCGGTGTGATGGTGGTGTTGATGGGTGCGGACGTGGTGAACTCCGAAGGTATTCTGTATCCGAGAGCGTCCGAAACGAGGGAGACGGTTTCGCTGGACGGATTGTGGAATTTCGCCGTTTCCACAGCGCATAATAAACTGGTTGGGTTTAATAATTATTGGTACAAGACTGATTTGGATAAGGTATTGTTATTATTCTTTGTGTGCCATAAAATAATTTACAAAAAACTCTAATCTACAGATTTGTAAAATGAATATTCTTAAGCCAATTTGTTCTTGAAACCAAATCAGCTTAGGAATTTACATTTTACAATTCTGTAGATTTCATTCTTTCCATTAAATCACAGTTTGTAGGGTTACTTAACAAAATGCAAATAAAACTGTGATTTGTAAGTTAATTCCAACGATTAATTTTTAAAGAATCTGGAAATCAACACAGCTTAGAAATTTACTTTTTCAAAATCTATAGAATTGATGTTTTTTGTGTATACTAAAAAATATTCGTCATAATTAAAAATGAAATTTTAGAAACTGCCATTTCTGAAAAATTCTAAAACTTGAGAAAAAAATTACTGAAAACAATGAAATAGAAAGTGATGAAAATAGAAATCAAAAATCTAAAAAAATAGAACGCAATTTGTTACAAATTTCTAGAAATCATGAAAAAAAATAAAAAATCCAAAATATTCGTCGACGAAGAACAAAACAAGTGTTACTCTTCACCTAATATTAATATCTGTTTCCATCAAGAGTGTAGCGCAACAAGCATCAACTTTAATCAAAAAGTCTAGTAGTCTATTTAATTCCTTATTTTTTCGTGATATTTTTTATATAATTTCGATATTAGCAGATTTTTTAAAGAAATTTTTCTTAAGTTTCTTAGGAAAGTGATAAAATTTGTTATTATAAAGAGAATTTGTTGAAAAAAATCTAAAAACCTTGTTGATAAATTCTACAAATACTTATTTAGTTAGTCACTAAAATTTCGATAATTCCCAGCAATATCCTAAAATCCCTAAATATGTTTAGAAATAACGTACTATTATGATACTGTAAAACAATTGCTGTATCATGGCTGAAAATAAAATCGCAACACTTTAAACTCAAAGTGAATTAAATGTAATTATTGCAGTTTGAAATTTGAACATTTGTAAAAAATTAATTCCCAATTGAATATACCCCAAAATCCCTAAATATGTTTATAAGTAACGTGCTATTATGACACCGTAAAACAATTGCTATAACATAGCTGTAAACAAAATAGCAACACTTTAAACTCAAAGTGGAGTAAATGAAATTATTACACTTTGAAATTTGAAAATTTGTAAAAAAATAATTCGTTACTGAATGTACCCCAAAATCCCTAAATATGTTTGTAAATAACGTACAATTGTGATACTATAAAATAATTGCTGCAACTTAGCAGAAAACATAAAGACACCCACTTAAACTCTAAGTGGAGTATATAAAATTATTGCAGCTTGAGCTTTGAAAATTAGTAAAAAATATAATTCGTCACTGAATGTGCCCCAAAATTCCTAAATATGTTTATAAATAACATACTATTATGATACTGTAAAATAATTGCTATAGCTTATCTTAAAACAAAATTACAACACTTTAAACTCTAAGTGGAGTAAATGAAATTATTGCAGTTTGAAATTTCAAAATTTCTAAAAAAATAATTCGCTAGTGAATAAACCTAAAAATCCCTAAATATATTTATAAATAACGTCCTATTATGATACACTAAAATAATTCCTGTATTATGGTTATAAACAAAATGGGGACACTTTAAACTCAAAGTGGAATAAATTAAATATTTGCAAATTGAAATTTAAAAAATTATAAAAAAAATAATTCGTCATTCAATATACTACAAAATCCCTAAATATGTTTATAAATAACGTACTATTATGGTACATTAAAACAATTGCTGTAACATGGTTGAAAACAAAATGGCAACATCTTAAACTCAATGTGGATTAAATTAAATTATTGCAGTATATAATTTGAAAAATTGTAAAAAAATAATTTGCCATTGAATGTACTCCCAAATCACTAAATATATTTATAAATAACGTACTATCATGATACTAGATAATAATTGTTGTTACGTGGCAGGGAACAAAATGGCAATTACTTAAACTCAAAGTGAAGTAAAATTAAAATTATTGCAGTTGAGATTTGAAAATTTGTAAGAAAATACTTCACCATTTAATGTGCCCTAAAACCCCTAAATATATTTATAAATAACATACCATTATGATACTGTAAAACAATTGCTAAAGCATGGCTGTAATCAAAATAGCAACACTTTAAACTCAGAGTGGAGTAAATGAAATTATTGCAGGTTGAAATTTGAAAAATTGTAAAAAATATAATTCGCTATTAAATGTACTCCAAAATCCCTAAATATGTATACAAATTTCGTACTATTGTGATGCTGTAAAAAAAGTCATGTAGCATGGCTGTAAACAAAATGGGAACACTTTAAACTCAAAGTGGAAAAAATGTAATTATTGCAGCTTGAAATTTTAAAAATTGTAAAAAAATAATTCGTTATTGAATATACTCCAAAATCCCTAAATATATTTATAAATAACATACTATTCTGATATTGTAAAACAATTGCTGTAACATGACGTAAAAGAAAATGGTAACCCCTTAAACTTAAAGTGGAATAAATGGAATTATTGCAGTTTGACATTTGAAAAATTGTAAAAAAAATAATTCGCCAGTGAATGTGTACCAAAATCACTAAATATATTTATAAGTAACGTACTATTGCGATTCTGTAAAATAATTGCTGTAACATGGCTGAAAACAAAATGGCAACACTTTAATATGCCATGATATTTTTTATATAATTTAGATATTAGCAGATTTTTTTTTTAATTTAGTAATTTTTAGTCTAGTTTTTTAGAAAAATAATAGAATTTTTTCTTATAAAGAGATAAAGCAAACAATTTCTTAAAAATTAAATGAAAACTTACTGGAAATATAAAATAATCTAGAAAAAATGACAAATTCTTTAAGAAAATGGAAGAGAATTCGTTGAAAGTAATCTAAAAACCTTATTAATAAATTCTACAAACACTTATTTAGTTAGTTTCTATAATTTCCAGTCATATATCTTCTCTATTTTTCTAGAATTTTAAATATTTTCTTTATTGGTTCCAGTTTTTCAACAATTTCTCCTTTAATTTTTGGATAATTTTTTCGTTCCCTGCTTTATCATATCGGAATTTTTCATCAACTTTATCGATATCTTTAAAAAAACTAACATAATTTCTAGCTACGTATTAATGATGTCTGCAAAGAATTTCTCTTTCAAATTGCAAAAAAAAACAGTATTTTATTTTTCTAGAAATTTTAAAAATTTCGAGCATCTTCCAATTTAAATAGAAATTCAAAAAAAATATTTCAATTTCTGTATTGCATTAATTGCAAAATCTTAGAGTTATCTGTAATGTTGGTGTTGTAATAATTTCAAAATTATTTTAGAATTTTTCGTAATTTCTGCTCTATTTTTGTATTTTGTCTTATCAAAATTTTTAGCAGTTTCTTTTCCATTTATTTAAAAATTTTCTATTCGAATTATTCTAGTAATTGTTCTTCTCGATTAATCATATCTCCAAATAACTTTTCATACATATTTCGAAATTTTGTAATATTGTTTTCTATATACTATACTAAACATTTTTCTTCCAAATTTTTACAATATTCTCGATTAGCTTTAAAATTTTTCAACGTTTCTCTTCGTTTCGAAAACAATTTTGATTTATTTTTCTATATTTCTAGAATTTTCGATATATTTATTTCTATTTTTCGAGAATTTGTAAAAGTTTTTCGAAATATCTTTTCTTTCTAAATTACGAAAATTTTCATCAAGGATACTATTTTTTCTTCAAAAATATTCCAAGAACTTTTCCTCAATTTTACAGATTTTTTTTGTATGTCAAAAAATGTCTTCCTACTTAAGGGATTTTATCATTTCTTTTCGTTTTAAGTTGTCAAATATATCTTTCAAATTGCGATTGTTCTTGAAGAATATTTAAATTTTCCACAACTTTTCATTTTTTTTTTCTAGAAATTTCTTTCTTTATCTCTTTCAAATTTTTGCAAAGTTTATAGAAGTTCCATATTTTTTTTTCTATTTTTCGGGATCTCTTAACTATTTTAACTTTATCTTTGCAAATAATTTATTTAACAAATTGCCACAATTTTTTTTATTTTTAAAATTTTCCAGAAAATTATTTTTAGAAAGTTTCTCAGAATTCATTGTTGCATTTATTTCTCGCGAATTTTTACAATTTTTTCTTTTGTATACTTGCAATATCTCTATCAAATTGTGCGGATATTCTTTGAAATTTTTAGAATTTCCAGTAATAAAAATAACACTCAATTTATTCCTTACGTCGAAATAAACTGAGTGTTATTTTCATTTTGAAAACACTTCACGTAAACTAAAACCATCAATAGTAATTTGCAGCAATGTCTTCTCTATTTTTCTAGAATATTAAACATTTGCATTATTATTTCTAGCAGTTTTCAACAATTTCTTCTTTTATATGGTCGTTTCTTTCAAATTGCGTTACTTTTCTTTGAAATGGAAATTCCATTATTTTTTTAATTTCTTATAATGTCAAAATATTCAGCAAGGTTTTTTAGTTTTTTAAATGAATTTTTTATCGAAATTGTCCAGAAATTGTATACTTTAGTAAAATTTCTTTTATTTTTCGAGGGTTCCTCATTCCTTTTAAAACTTTTAGTTCTAAATTTTTAGGATTTTCTTCATTGGTTCTACAATTTTTTAACAATTTCTCTTTTAACTTTCGAGATTCATTTCATTTCATACTTAATTTTATAGAAATTTTCTACAATTTTTCTAAATTTCTAGAATCTAAACACATTTTTCATTTTTGACAATTTGTACCTGTATTTTACAGAAACTTTTCTTCTATTTTTCACAAAGTTTTCACAACTTTTTATGTCTTTTTTGGGGGAGTTTTCATAAATTCTGGCTTTATCTTATGAGAATTTTTAGAATTTTCTTCATTAGTTCCAAACTTTTTCCAAAAATTTCAACTTTCAAGAATTTTTCATTATTTGTTGCCTAATCATTTTACAGAAATATGTTTTGCAAATTTTAACGATTTTCTTTAAGGATTCTAAAATATTCCAGAATTATTATTTTAGATTCCTAGAATTTTGTTTGAGTTTATTTTAGTATTTTTCTATTGCTGAAATTATTTTTTTTATTTAGTTGGAAGAAGTAGAGTCAATACTAATGCCAGTACCATCGAGCTACAATGACTTGACACAAGAGGCGTACATCCGTGACCACGTCGGTTTGGTCTGGTACGACCGAAAATTTTTCGTACCGAAATCGTGGAATAACCAAAGAGTTTGGATGCGTTTCTCATCCGTTCATTACGCCGCACAAGTGGTAAATTAAGTCTTTACATTCATCAAAGCATAGATTAATTAGAATTTACTATTAGTGGATCAATGGTAAACTAGCGATGTCACATGAATTCGGACACCTGCCATTCCAAAGAGACATTTCCGCCCAAATCAAATTCGGTGAGGAGAACCGAGTGACGGTCGCCTGTGACAACACGCTGCTTCCAGACACCGTTCCACAGGGTAACGTCCAGGAGGTTAAAACGTATGTCATCTAGTATTTATCCACTGTGAGTATTTTTTTTTTGGTTATGTTTTATCCTCAGTGATTATGGTAAGAAGTACCTGCAGACGTACACGTTCGACTTCTTCAATTACGCCGGCATTCACAGGCCGGTCACCCTCTTCACGACGCCGTACAGCTACATCGATGACATCACCGTGATTACGGAGATCGAGGATGACGGCACGACGGGTAATGTTGAATATTCGGATCCGGTTGGCAGATCTGCACGCGATTTAATTAAAACGTGTGTACCGCAGGAGTTGTCAATTACAACGTGAGCTATCTGGCCGACAGGAACGTCTTCGTCAATGTCACGCTGGTCGACAAGCTGGGGAAGGTCGTTGCCGTCGACGATGGTCTCGGCTATTCCGAAGGGGCGTTGTTCGTGCCCAACGCTAAACTCTGGTGGCCTTACCTCATGCATTCCGAACCTGGATATCTCTATACATTGGTGGTAAGTAAGAAAGATGGTTTAAATAATTATTTTGACATATGTTTTATGTCACATTCCAAAAATTTTCTGTTAGATTTTTAAGAATATTCAAATAGTTAAAATCCTAAATTGAAATAATGATAATTTTACAGCTTTTACGAATGTTACAAAAAATAAATCATAATCCATAAAAAATTTGAACATTTCGGAAATCTTAGAAATATGTTTAGAAAAAACATGTAAAAACACTGAAAATGTCAAAAATTGCAAAAAACAATACATCCAAAATCCAACAGCATAAAAATTTCTAAAAAGAAGACCCTGGAACTCAAGGCCAGAAAATCCTATCCAAGTCCAATAACCCAAGAAGTTCTAAAATTATCGTCAAACAAATTATCCAAATGTTATAGTAGAATTTAAGATGGACTCGTATAGGAATATCAAAATATCTCTCCAAAAATAAATGTATTTAAGTCCAACAACCTGAGAAATTGTAAGAAGGTCCTAAATTTTAATGTGAAAATGAAGTATGAATATTAATATTACTGTACGTTTCCCAATATATTAACTTGTTAACTCGTTGACGTTGGAGGCTTCTACTTCGTTATACATACTTAATCACAAATTAAACACACTTTTTTAACTTTGTTAAAAAGTGTATTAATTTGTTTCCAATTGAAGAAATGACTTGAAAAAAATAGTAGAAAATTCTTGAATAATTCAGAAGCCCTTATTTTAGTCTAAAAAGGCAATAAGATTCTGTACCGTTGTAAAAAAAACATTCAACTCAATTTAAGAAGACATCTTCATTAAGTGTTTGTTTTCTACTCCTATTTACTTTATTGTGACAAGTTGCTACAGAATAAAATAAAAAATCCTCACTTGAAATTTTGAGACTCATTTTTGCGTCGAAAATAAACAAACAAAATCAATTGAAAAAAACTTGTTCCCGATGCCCAAGTTTTTGTGATAGTTAATTTTTCAAAAGAAATTTCTGTGAAACAATTCAGTCGAGAGAAAATGATCTTCCTACTTCTTCTATTTCTGCGAATATTGAAGAAACCTTGGCTATGTTAAGCAAGCAAGTTTCTTCCATTTCGGTTCCAATGAATTAAATGTCTTTATTATTTCCCTCTTTTAAAGGAACAATAAAGAAACATGGCTAGTTTTTCCTGATAAACAAGTTTCTTCAACTGCTTTTCAAAGGGATTGAATAAAATATTATTTTTTAAAATTACTTTTTAAATTTATTTTTAGAAATTTACCAAGAGAAAGGGAAAAAATGGTAAAGAGTTAATCATTTGCTGATGAAGCTACTGTGTGGTAAAACATGTTGCAGTTATCAACAATAAAAGTGAAACGGTGCTTTATTTCAAAAAGGCTTATCATTAGCAAAAACTAGCGATTTTTTTTCAAATTATTTCTGTGAAATAAAATAAAATTCTCTTGAAGTTTTTTCATTTTCTTTTCTAAGTGAATAAATCTTGCTAGTCTCGAAGGCTCGAAATTGTTGAAATTTTACCAAAAATTAAACTAATTTATCAAAAAAACATTTTGTCACATTTTTTTTAAACTTAACAAGAAAAATCTGTTTTCATGAAAAAGTGAAGACTTTAATAAACTATTAAAAATTTGCGTTTAAAAAAAATTGTAATTAAGATAAAATTTCGTAAATTAAATATATTTTAAAATTTGCTTAAAATTTAGCAACAAAAACATCGATTTTTTTCAAATCAGGTATACACCATCTTAATATATTTACAATTTATTGAGATTGGTCCTTTGTATGCTAGGTTAATGTATAGCCAGTTAAGGTAGGTCAAGAGTACGCTACCCTAATGCATAATCTATTGGGGTAGGTTAAGAGTACGCTACAATTTTTTTATTTTAATTGTCTTAGATTTTTTTCTTAAATAATAAATATGATAATAAATTAAAAAAAGAAACATACATATATTTTGACCAAAAGAAACACGGGCGGAGTTGACAGATAATTAAGTTCTTCCACTCAAACCCTATATTTGCCAAATTGTTGAGACAGGGATATCCTCGTCGACATCCTGAATCTTCTATTTTAACTTTTATTCAAATCTTCTATTCCCTTTTTAGGAGAGACATTTTAGCTGTTTATGTCAGCATAACAGATATATTATATTATATGTATTATATACTTTGTTCAAAAAGGTCAAGGGTTTTTCATCGGAAGAAATAAAACTGAAAAAGGGAGAATTTAATCTAAAGCCCGGAATAAGAAATACAGATAAAAAGTAATTTAAAAAGAATTCGGCAAAACATTGGAAACTGAAAATTCTAAGAATTCTAAAGATAATACTTAGAAAATGCCTTTCGAAATTTTATTATAATACTTAATATCTTGGAATTAATCTTTGCAATGCATCACTTGAAAATTATAAGAGTCCTAAAACTAATACTTGTGGAACCCCACTTAAAATTATTTTTTATCAGAAATGATTTAAAGATGGATTTGTAAAAATCAGTATTTTGAAGAAAATTCCATCGAACTGAATAGCAGCAAAATTTCCACAATTTTAAATGTATAAAAATTGTTAATTATAACTATAAACGTATAAACAAAGCGTGAAATAAATTCATTTGATCCTGGAGCATTCACCGTTTTAAAAAACAAATTCTGCGCAAACATTTACTTAGAAAATTTAAAAATACAACAAAAATAAAACATTTCTAAAATTAATAAAAGCAACCAAAAATTTATAACAATTTTATTAATTTGCGTAAAATTATCTACAACTTTGTCGTTTACAGTTTTTTTCTATCTATTATATTAATCAAGATATATTGATTTTTTTAAATTGACAATTTTTACTTTAAAATTACAAAATATTTAATTACCTTTGACTTTTTTAAAAACTTAGGAAGTGGAATTTTATTTATTTCTACTACACGTCTCTCCCCATTTAGCCGTTTTTCTATCTCTTATAGTTTCCGAAGTCATTTTAAAAAACATCTAAAAAACTCACCCTCTGTATAAACCCACAATAAAATAAAAAAACCCAAGGATTTTCAAAAAGATTTAAAATGTTAAAATGAAGTAATCGCATTAATATCTACTATGTTTATATCAAAATATTAATTAGTTACACTTTTACATTATTTATTGGGGCGTTATGTCGAGTACCACAAAACAAAAAGAAATTAACCACGACGCTTTATTTTTTCTTTAATAATAATAATATTTTTTTCTCTTAATTGCGCAGAAATATCTTTTGAAGATATCTGATAAAAAATACCTTGCATTTTTAAAGCGAAACCTTATTAAAGTACAACGATTCCTAAAGTTTTTTCTATACAAAACACTAATGAGGAAAATTCGTCTCTTGTAATTCCATGCAAAGAATTTGTTCTTCTTTTCTGATAGACAGTCTATAGCAGTAGATTACAATGAAGTGAAAAAGAAACAGTTAATCAATCTGGCTTTTCATATCGAATTAAGTTTTTCGTTAGGTGAACGATTAAAAATTGGTCGTTTTTAATTTTTCAAGAAATCGCCTTGAAGAAATTTGAATTTACAAAAAATTTCTTTTCTTTGTTTTTTGAAAAACGATGAGGAAGAAAATCATAATGAATATAATTATTCTCTTGATAATACCTATGAAACTGGCTAGGTTTTTTCTCTTTCTTCAAAAGTAGAAAAATAATTTTTGAATTTTGGAGGCGTTTACTTCGTGGTACATTTTCGATTATTAAATAAAGAAAACACTTAACTTTTAACTTTTTTATACCACTTATATAAGTGGTATAAAAAAGTTAAGTGTTTTCTTTATTTAATAATAGAAAAATAATGATAACGAAAGCTTTTATTTATTGGAAAAGGAATAGAAGAAAATTTCTTATTAAGGAAAACTCGTAAAGTTTTTTCCTTGATAAGCAATTTTCTCCTATTCCTTTTCCAATAAATAAAAGCTTTCGTTATCATTATTTTTCTACTTTTGAAGAAAAAAAAACCTAGCCAGTTTCATAGGTATTATCAAGTGAATAATTATATTCATTATGACTTTCTTCCTATTTTGGTGAAATGATGAAGGAACGTTGCTAATGTTCTCTCGTAAATAGCTCTGCAATTTCCTTTTTAGGAAAAAAAAAACATTTTTAATGATCTTCTGTTTCTATTTTTGAAGATAGAGAAAAATTTAGTAAGGCCTCATGAAAAAATTACGCTAATCTTCCTTTGGTTAAAAAGATTCTTCATCTTCTTTCTTCATTTTTCTTCGAGGTAATAAATGTCTTCACTTATCTTCTCTTTCTGTTTTTGAAGAATGATGAAGAAACCTTTATCTTTCTTACTAAATAATTTTTTTCATTTTTTTATCTTCAGAAATGAATAAATATCTCCATTATAATAGGTAAATTCTTTACCTATTATTTCATATAGTTTCACCAGGAGATAAGTGAGAAATTTATTCAAGAAATATCTCCATTACATTTCCTTTTATATTTCTTAAACAATCTGTTATCAAATGTACAATTCGGATTCCTCGAAAATAAAATTACTGTCTCTGCACTAGTAGACTTCGTAAATTACATCTATTGCTAGTTTTTTACGACAAACAATTTCTTGAATTCCTTTTTTAAAAGAGTGATAATTTTAATTATTCTTCTTTCTACTATTGAAGAATAGTGAAGAAAGTTTGTTAGTTTTCATTGGTAATTAACTTTCTACTTTTTTTTTATTTTCGAAGGACGATGAAATAATCTACTTAGTTTTCTCGGAGCCAACTTTCTTTACCAATGGAATAAATATCTCCATCATTTTAATTTTCTTTTTAAAATTCGAATCGAAATTAAATCACAACGCCCTAATAATGAGAATAGCTAATATTAAATTGCCGCAGAATATTTTTTACTTGGGCTAGACCTGACAGAGAGTTTACAAATAACAGGAGAAGACGTTAATAGGTTAAATAAGCGTGGATAAGTTACACGCCAAGAGATGGCGCTAGCTGTTCTTACTTTAAAATGAACAACGACAAATTCAAGTCTTGTTGATCAACATAATTTCAACCTTATATAAAATAATGTTTACATAATCTAAAGACTTAATATTTATCTATCTATTATATTTATTATTATAGACCGAGTAATTAGGTCATATAATCCCGGCGCATCCACCATTTAGTACTCGTTATCGATACCTAAAAAATCTATTATTTTTAAAACAAAATTACATAATATAAGATTAGTCAGATGTAAATTACTAAGAAAAAACTTTCTTACTGTAAACAATATCCCATAAGGGCTTTAAAATAATAAAAAAATTTAATTATTACAAAGAGTAATAATATCATGTGATCCCGGCGCATTCTCCATTTTAAAGAACAAATTAGGGATACCAGTTGAAAACGTTCACTTAAAATCGGTTAAATAAAGCAGTTGAAAAGTTGTAAACAAAAAACAGTTGAAAAAATTAAGAAACAACTAAAAATTTGCTAACAAAAAAATGTTTTAAAAACAGTTTACCTTATCTAAAGGATTTGCTTTAAATAATTTTAAAAAAATGGTAAGAAAAAATACAGTTGAAATTAAAAAAAAAAGAACAAAAAAGTTACATATTTTTTCTAAAAAAACAATTCCAAAATCATTGAAAATTATTGAAGAAACTGTTAAGAAGTGAAAATTATAAAACAATACAAATTTTTTTTTTAATTTTCTTAAAAATTAAAACAGATTTTTTACAAAATATTAATTTACTTAATTAACAGTTGGAAACATTCGCTTAAAATAGTTGAAATTGATTAAAATGCAGTAAAAAATTTGCAAACAAGAGAAAACAATTGCGAAAGTTAAAAAAAAAATTACAAATTTGCTTCAGAAGAAATTAATAAATGATTTAAAAATAATTTTTCAATTTCAATTAAATTTCTCAAAGAATAAACAGTTAAAATTGAAAAATAAACTTCTTAAGGCCCAAAACAATTAAAAACTTGCTAAAAATATATTAAAAAACAGGTAAATATTTGTCAAAAATAAACGATATAAATTTTTCTAGAAAAATAACATTAAAGTTGATAGAAATTTGCCATTGAAATTGTATTACAAGAAAACAATTGAATTTTGTTAAAAGAACTTTATAACTATGTTGCATTTCATTTAATACATTTGAAATTTTATAAAAAATAAAATTTCTTAAAAGAACGAAATAAGAAAATTGTTTCTAAAAACAATTGTTAATAGGGAAAATATACTATACTTATTTCAAAACAGAAGTGGAAATTTTACCATTAAACATTTTACACTTTAAAATTTTATTTTATTTACATTTTTTTAATATTTCGTAAATTGACGTTCTCATCCACTTCAAAAAAAGTGTTTTTAGTTCTATAATGTATTTTTGTATTTGGTGGCTACGAGAAAGGATTGATTGATTGATTAACTGATTGAAAAAACAGTACGAAATACTTACTTTTACTTTACAGTTGAAAACATTCGCTTAAAATAGTTGAAATTGTTTTTGAAAGAGCAGTAAAAAAACAAAGAAATTGTTATAAAATGGGAATTATGAAATACAATCTTTGTCTGAATTAAATATTATGTAATTATTAAGGTGCGCCTTTTTGACGATAATGGCAACCTGATCGACGTCTACAGACAGCCGGTGGGAATCCGTGTCATAACGTGGACGAACACGAGCATTTTAATGAACGGCAAACGACTGTACCTCCGCGGTTTCGGCCGTCACGAAGACTCCGACATTAGGGGTAAAGGCTTGGACTTGGCCATCGCCATGAAAGACTACAATTTAATCAAATGGATCGGCGCCAATGCATTTCGCACGTCCCATTATCCTTACGCCGACGAGATTATGGACCTCGCCGATCAACTCGGTATTATGGTTATTGATGAATGCCCAAGTGCCGATACAGAGTAAGTTATTGACTTTAATAAAGAAAAATATTTAGATTTTACTTAACAAAGAACATATAACAGCCTCATCAGTTAATATATTAAAAAAATGAACTTTAATTAAGGTATTTATAGTTACTGTTACTGTAATTTTTCAATTTTATTCCAGTCACTTCTCCGAGGTGTTACGTACCAAACATAAGCGTTCTTTAACGGAATTAATTAATCGCGATAAGAACAGACCTAGCGTTATAGCTTGGTCTATTGCGAACGAACCGAGGACGCAAACTGTAGCTGCAGGAGATTATTTCGGGTAGGTGGAAAGTTTTATGAGAAGCTAAATTAACTCATCATAAAAATTTGCAGGGCAGTAGCCAACCACACACGAATGTTAGATTACACGAGGCCGATAACTCTATCAGTGGCTAGAGGTGTTAACGAGGATAAATCTGTAAGTCAATATTGTTTTTTACCTTTACAAGCATTTTTTTATACTATGTGCATTGTCTCACCATCAAAATACATCAATCATAGGCAAACAAAAGTGTTCTTCATTAATTATTTTATTCCTATATTATAAACACTTGGTTTTATTTCACTATTCAATACTCTATTTCAAATAGTGTTTTAACGTTGATTGAAATATTCTATAGATACCTAACCCACATGTATTTCAACGAGTCAAACAATATTTCAATCAACGGTTTTAATCAATCAAGATAAGAAAAATGATTCACCACGGGTTAAGGGAGAAATTAATCAACCATAATATTAGTACTTAATTTTAACAAGATGTATATAAGTAATATCAACTTCATTCATTATTTTAATTTTATAATATAAATTTATATTAATAATAAAAATTTATTGTTGTTAATAGGGTGTTCATATGGACTTCATCAGTTTTAACAGATACAACGCGTGGTACAGTAACGCCGGACAGCTGGACATGATCGTGAATAACGTCATCAGAGAGGCGACTTCTTGGCACGAAAAGTACGATAAGCCGGTGGTGTTTTCCGAATATGGAGCCGATACCATGCCGGGTTTACATTTGGTAACGCAACCAGCAAAACGTTAATCCTTTAATTACGTTTTAAACATTTTTCAGTCTCCCGAATATATTTGGTCTGAGGAATTCCAGATGGCCTTATATTCCAGGCATTTCGAGGCCTTCGATAAACTGAGGGAGAACGATTGGTTCATCGGGGAATTCGTTTGGAATTTTGCAGACTTCAAAACGGGACAAAGTATATAATTGCTATAAAAATTCTTTAATAATTATCACTCATTATAACAATGTTAAATTCTTTATTGCCATTCAAATAATCTGAAAATATATATAATATTAATATTACTTCACGTAAACTCAAACCAACAATAGTGATAATAGTTTTAATTAATAGTTCATTGTAGAAAATTAACAAATAATTTAATTTACTTAGTATACAATTAATTTTTTTAGGTTACACAAGGGTTGGAGGCAACCGGAAAGGTATTTTTACGAGGGCGAGACAACCAAAATCCGCAGCGCATCTACTAAGGAAACGTTACTTAAATTTAGCCAAAGATTTGTACAATGCAACACTGCCAGATGATTTGTATTACTATATTTCACCAAACGAACGTTTTACCGATGAATTGTAATTATTAAGTTGTGCATAATATAAGAGTTAAGTATAATACGTGTTCTTATTTCATACTTTAATACCATACAATCCAAAACAGTTATTTAATTTTAATTAAACTGATGTAATTAATTACATAAAAACTACAGTAGTGGAAGCGTAAGTAAAGTTACTATTAAATATATAATATATTTGATTAGATATATATAGTACTTACATGAAAAGGTATATTAATATTAAAAGTTAAATGTTGTACAGTGAAGAAATGGATATTAAACTTTTAATATTAAGGTTTCTCTTCAAGTACTCGAACATTCTAACAGAAAAAACGGTATATTAAAACTACACTAAAATACTTATAATATTATTACCACTAAAAATTACCAAGTGTTAATATTTATAAATTGGGAGAAGTAAAATTCTTGTTATGTTCCATTTCTTTATTTTCAGATAACTGACACGTGTTTAAAAGTAAAAGTAAGGACCGAAACACGTGTCAGTTGTCTGAAAATAAAGAAATTGAATATAACAAGAGTTTTACTTCTCCCAATTTGAAAATTTGGTTCCATCAAGAGAGTAGCAGAACAAGTATCGATTATGATAATATTTAAACTTTGAAACTTAAGTCTAGTTTATAATATGTGCATATATAATTTACAAACTTTTATTACTGGCAAAAATATGGTAATTATTTTAGTCTAACGTTTATTATAAATTATAAAGCTGTAATGGGCGCAACTATAGCTTTGTTTAATGCAAATTAACTTAATTAATTAAGTTTTGCTTATTTAAAAAGCAAATTAATTTAATATCACTAAATTATTCTAAGATAACTTACCTTATCGTTTAATTATGTTTTACCGAGTGATGGATGAGCAAAACGTACTTGGTTTATTACTTACACAGTTAAATTAAGTTTTAATATTTAAAATCAGTGCTTTTTCTTCGGCAAATTTTAATTATACAATAAAATTTAATGGAAATCTTGAAAACATCAACAACTAGCGCCATCTCTTGCATTTGTACAACACGACTTAATTACAAGTTTTCTACACGTTTACCACTAGTGACATCTATTTAATTGGGGGTTAAACATATACACACTCTATATTTAATTTATCTATTATTTTCACTAGCGCCATCTCGTGTCTCAGGACTTACGTTTATGCTACACAATAAATATAATATTATTAATAATCTGCTATTATTTACTCTTTAAACAATAAGGTAATAAATAAAATTACACATTACAACACAATTTTATAAATGTAAGGTAAATTACGATCAAAAAATTAATATTTTCTACGTAATTTAAAAAACGAGCTCACCTCGTAATTTCGATACCCTTGCACTTTCCTAATGTCACATTTTGTTTGTTAAACATAACCCCACTTTATTGAGTTGGTGGCACCATGAATGTATGCAGTATTTGTGATGCAAAACGAGGACAATACAAGTGCCCGATCTGTTTAGTTTATTAGTAAGTATTAGTTTAATCTGTACCATCATTACCCTTTAATAAATAACATTACAATTGTCTATAAAATCATTGCGACAAGTAAACGGTGAAAGTGAAACGTTTAAAATTATATAAATCAATAGTTTCATAATTATTACGCTTGATTAAGTTTATTAGTAAGTAGTAATTCAATCAATATCATCATTACCTTAATCAATTACTAATAAAAATGTATTAAAGTCCTTTACATTGTAGAAAATTAGATTTACGAAGTGTTTTCGTGTTTTTTCTAATTATTAATTAATCAATCACTTTAAAATTTGGAGTAAAAATGTTGTAATGTATAAACGTTATAAAATAAAAATACGAAAACATTTCCTACTATTGTAGATTTAATAAATGTTTTCGTGTTTTGAAATTATTAATTAATTGTCTACAACGACCTAAAGGGCTTGAAGGGTGGATTTGTAAATGAAAGTCTTACCCCTGTAATTATGTTTCATCGTGAATGTAGTAGCGAAAGTATTAATTTTATTTTAAAGGGCTTGAATACTTTAAATTATACCTTATAAATGAAATTTTTAAAATTATATCAAGCAATGAATTTATATTCATTTAGCTTGACAAAATGTGAAAACATATATAATGTATGATACATTAACACATGTTCAATAATGATGTCATCAAAGAAGAAAAATAAATCAGTAAAACAAGAAATCAAGATAATTAAAAGATGGTTTTTATGGATTAAGTGAGGAATTAATTAATGAATCACTTTTAAACAGGTTTTTAAAATTGACTTTACAATAAATTTAACCCATTAAAACTTTAAATATAAAAACGTGCAAAGCGTAAAGAATAATAAATTACAGAATAAATAAATGCACCACGGAAAGTTTTTTTTTTTGTTTTAATCCCTTTCTGCACAATTATTTGCGGGAAGTGGTTAAAATATGTTTCATTGGAAAAATAAGACGCTTTTCATTAATTTATTGTTTATGCTTCAGTCTCCTGTAAATTTATCTGTCTGTGTATTTTACATTTTTAATGGTTTAATGATAACATGCATGTTCTGATCATGCCAAGAATACTTTTACAAATTAATATGTCTCAATATTGTGCAATTCAATTAATTCCATGATAACATGCATGTTTCTCAGAATTTCTCACATATTTAGGTTTTTCCCATACTTATTAATAGCATTTGTTAAACACCGAGGATTTTATATCGGCGATAATGTAATTAAGTGTTTTATTTTGTGTGAAAAAATCATATAGGAAATATACGATAATTTAAAAGAAGTTCTACCATTCTAAATTAATTTTAATCTATTTTTTTTTTTACTTTCCCTATATAGGATATTACTTGGAATAGCCTTTTTGCATAAACCTCATAGTTTTCAAGAAATATATTGGGAGACCACATCACTATTTTTATTTTTTGGGACAAAAAAGGCCATATTTGGCAAATCATTTGATAAATAGTTATCAAGAAAGTCTTCGTGGAGCAGAACTTTTGCCAGACGAATAAAGGGTGAGAATGGACACATTTTTTTGTGAATTCAAGCCTTTTCAAGTGCGATCGAAATTTTTATAAAGAATTATTATGTGTAATATTGGAATACTTTTGTTAGCATCTTGGATAAAATAAATAATACCTAAAACATGAAAACATTTCGTAATTTCTACAACGTAAAGGACTTTAATACATTTTTACTATTTTTATTCTTCTTTTAAATATCTCTTTCAGATTTTATTTACAGATAAATCTAAATAATTCTTATGGTGTTTCCTTTGTTTATTTATAATGTTTCGAATTGTATTGTTATTTTAGTTTTTTTATAGTTATTTAGAATAACTGTGTTATGCAAATTTTTAGTTGTTCTGTTGGTTGTTGCCGTAAACACAGAGAGAACAAATGTGACGTGTTGATCAGGGAGCCCCAGCCGGTGACACAAACAAAACCGAAGTTCGTCACCGAGGACACTGTGCCGAGGGAGAATTTGGAACTCTTAAGGGATGACAAGGAGTTGAAGGATATTTTAAGCAATCCCCATCTGCGCGACATGCTCGTGAATCTGGACAAATCCGCCAATCCGGAGGAGGCGATGCAGAAGGCCATGTTGGAGCCGATTTTCGTGGAATTCGCGGACGCCTGCTTGAAAGTCGTCGAGCCTCCAGAAAAAACATAGTGATATTAACGAATTGATATTTTTTTAATATATATATATTTTAGTATTTGTGATGATTTTTGTAATAATAATAAAAAATTGAAAAAAAAACACTACATTGTTTAAAACATGCACTCTAAGTATATTTTTTTCTTAAAATCAAAAAAAAACTAACAACTGATATAAACCAAAACTCTTAGAAAAGAAAAACTGGAGGAGCATTTGATTTACATAAAGAAAATTTAAAAGCAAAAAACTACACCAAAAAAGCGCAGAAATTATGAAAAATTAAAAAAATTCAGAAAGGGCAGACACTTCTAAAATTGAAACATGATCTAAACAAAAACTTGTAGGAACAATACAAACAAATTGTAAAACATTCGACAAAAATCAAAATTGAATCAAACCGCTTATTTAATCAAAAACCAAAAAGGAAAAAATACAAAAATGTAATTTACACACGAAATATTAAAAAGAAACAAAAATTACACAAAAAAACTCCAAACAGATTTTTTATTAAATGCAGAAAAGTGTTTCTAAAAACAAAGTAAAACTGCAAAAACAATTACACATTAAAAAAAAATCTGCTAGCCAGGATTAAAAACTGTAGTTACTGATGTTTCTTTTTTGGTTTAGGAAAGACATTACCGCTTCTAAAAAAACTCTGAGAACAAAAGTTGCAGAAAAAAAAACCAAAAACAAGTATAAATAATAAATAAATATTTTGAATTAAACAGAATTTTATTTCGTTTATTATTTTCCTAGAAAATTGTTCAAAGGGAAATTGAATTTTTTTTGGGCCTCGGAAGCAAGTCCATATGGCTACGATTAATTAACTTCTCACTTAACGCGTGGTATGGCCAGCTTAGGGGAAAATAAAATAAAATTTAAATATTATCACTTACCAATTCGCAGTTGAACATGATGATGATGAACTTCTTCATTTGGATTTGATGATAATGTCGTTTATTTTAAATCAATTAAATTATTTTATTAGTTTAATGATTACTAACTTAAAATGATTAACAATTAGCAGAATGATTAAGCCATTGCTGAAATTAATATTAAACTTTTACAAAATACATTATTGCTTTGGAGTTTTAACCTGAATGTTTTTTTTTTTTTAGCTTGGGAGTAAAATCGTAGAGGTAGAGGTGGGCTATTAGAAAAAAATTAATACAATAACTAAGGATTATCATTTTATTGACGCTCTGAAGACTCTAAAAAATATCCAATGTAATCCTTAAGCTATTCCCGTAATGCTGGAAAGTTTCTACGGCGAGAGGAAGAGAAGAAACGAAACGAAAAAAAAAAATCGAACAAAAAAAAAACGAAACGGTTGGAATTTGATTGTTGTGGTAAAAGTCCTGGACAAATACAGTTTATTTTACCAACACAAAATAAGACTTACAAATACAAAAGAATCGAAAACAAACGTACAATTTTTTTTTAACTTATGCAACAATAGAAAACACTTACTTAATCTAACTTTAACCACGAGAGAAAATCTCAGACTCAGAATGGTCAAGTCGGGCTTGGACCTAAGCACGCCGCTTTCTCTCCCGCCCTTTTACTCTTTCCTTTTCTCTGTCTGCTCTCCGCTTAGTTTATCATTGTCCGCGCAACGTTACGGACGAGTAAGTGGGGGAGCGTAGGGAGAATTGTCGTCATCGGCAAGCAAACAATGTACACAATTATTTACATGTGCGGGGGGCGCAGCCACCCTTTAGGAATATTTGAGAAGTGATCGTTCTCAACGCACCGACAATGTCCCCGTGTTCGTCGGATGGAAACATTGCGCGGACAACTTTAAATAATTTAATATATAATCTATCTATATAATATATAAACACTAAGTGATAAAAAAAAAAACGGGTCCAAGCTCGGCTCGAGAATAAACCTCTTTTGACTTACTTCCTACCTACGACACTAAGTTGTCTCTTAATTTAAGTTTCTATTGTGATACCTAGAAGCTAAAGCCTACGAACTAAAGAAGCCTAATTTATTCGCTAGAAGCTACCTAGCCTAATCACCTAAGACTAACTTTTTACAAGGCAACATATTTGTAAATACATTGCCGTGACTTAAATAGGTAGTTTGTAGTCGTTTTGACTCAATCGATTATTACAATGGTCTAAAAAATAGTATTTTTATACCATCAAATACGTACGGTATATGAAAATAAACTGATTCTTTTTTTATTCAGTTATAACAGTGTAAAAATCATTTTTGTTATCTCTTTTTTTTTTGCACTCTTCCGACCAATATAAATACAATCTTTTTGGTTTTCAGCTACAGCCGGCACCCTCGCTCGATGGTTTTTATTTTGTTTTTATTATAATTTTTTTGGATTTTGCTTAGTAAAAGTTGCGGGAAAGGGCGCCGGCCCTTTCGTTTCCCTCTAAGTCTTAAAAAATAATACAAGCCGGCTTTGCGATTATTTTCGAAATACTATAATGTTATTTATATATAGCTCAGCTATACACATAAACGGGTTTATTATTTTTTTTTTTTTTGTGAGACAAGTGGGGGGAGGACGCGGCGAGGGGCCCGTAAAAGTTCTGCAATAGCATGCGCGCCCCCGCCATCCCCCTCCCGTTCAATATAAATAAATAAATAACCTACAACGTAGAGAACGACTATTTAGAAAGATAAAAATTTGGTTTGTCGGTTTCACAATACACCGAGTCTTAAAAAAATATATTAAAATATTTTCAGTAGATCCCTGTCTGGACTAATCTGAAAAGGCACGGTACATTTTTTTTTAACGTGTAGCTCTAACGCGTCCACCTGGTTTTTTTTTATTCTCCACCGTGAAAATCCTTTTTAAATACAATCACCATCCGTTGGGATAAATTGAGTCGTCCATGGTTCATCGTAAAATTTCTATAATTTGTTTTTAAACTATCAAAAAAAAAAAAAATATAATAAAATCGTAACATCTGGTCACTCAATTTAATCCGAACCTTATATTATAAAATAAAAACATGACTAGATTAAACAATAATAATATTATGCTTAAATGTATTTAAAGAGCATTTCCCATCCCATGATCCTACATCCGACCAGGTAAGCCTTAAATGCAGTGTTTCAGAAGGCTTTTTCATTTAAGTGTGTCGTTATCTTTGTATATTTTTATAAACAAATTCGGCACGAGCAGGGTTGCTGGATCACGACCGTTTTTTCTTATTAATTTCTTTTTTTTGATAATAAATAGCTTTGCAAGGAGGCGACCGTTGACCGCGACAACACTCCTCCCACCAGAAACCGTAACAATATCTATAGTCAGTCCATTTATAAAGATTCCCATACAAAATGATTTAATTAAAAGGATTGCGTATCAACGTCCACTCTTTTTTAAAAAAAAAGAGTGCACGTTAATCGCGATCAATCCGTTAAAATGTATACATATATAAAAAAATAAAATCGGGAGATCTTAGTAAATGAAAATAAAAATAATATTAAATTAAAATGTAATTACGGTCAGCCTGGGTGGATTAAGGCGAACCGATTATTTATAATTTATATATATTCAAAAGAGACATCTGGAATGTCGCAAATGATTTGTTTTTTTCTTTACTTCAAAGTGGCGTGATTTTGGGGGGGATTCGGGGCGTGTGACAGAACGGTTACAAAATATCCTCGTATTATTTTTTTTACTCTACGTTTTTAAAATTGCGTATAAAAGTTAAATTCAGTCGTTATTATATTTTTCTTCTTCACTTTTTTTTTTTTAAACTAGGTCAACGCTACACCGGAGGAGACACGGGTGAGCGGGCGAATTTACATTACTATAGTGCTATAGTATTTTTTGCATTTACTCTCTCATAGCCGCGTTTCGTCTCTCCTATATAGTCGAAACAGAAAATTGTAACCTCGGCCTGTCAAACTCAATTGAATACGCGCGTTAATTAGTAAACGTTTGTTCGTTAAAGAGGTTTGGTTTTATGTTTACGGCCTAAATGTTTCAATTAATAAATAGTAGTATTTAATTATAAAATCGAGTTATTAAAACAATGCAATTGCGTTGAATTAAATTCTCACTTAACTCGTGGTGAAATATTTTTATGTTGATTAAAAAATTAATTTTAATTTAATTTAATTAAACAACTTAACAAATAAATGTAATATTTTTATAAATCAAAATTGAAACATTATTAAACGTGTATCATAAAAAATTTAAATGTTTAAAATTAACCAATCAGGATTGAAACAATTAGGCGTAACATATAAACCGAAATAGAATTAGAAAAGTGAAAATAATAAAATTTAAAAATAGAAAACGGTGGAAGTTCAGTTCGTATTTAAAGGTTTTTTTTTTCAATATAATGTAATTTGTTATTATATTATTACTTTTGTTGTTGTTATCAATCAGCTTTTCTTTTGCTCGCAAGGAAGATAGATTTGATTTCATTATTATTATTTTTTTTTTCATTTTAAAGTTTAAATTTGTGTGTGAGCAGGCATCAACCGCTTATTCTCTCCATTTAAACATAACTACCTATGTTTATAATCTTCAAAAAATAAAATATACCTAATTTTACCTAAGCCTAGCTGGGAAGATCAATAATTCTAAAAATGGCCGACACATTGTTATCCGGTACCTATAAACTATTCAAATATATTAATCTCAACAATACCACCTCCACGTGTGTGTGTCTCTGCGTTTTCCCGAAAGAAATTAACCAGATCAAATCGTCCCGCGTTGCGTCGCGCCGCCGCCGCCGCCGCCGCCGATCGTTTCCAAAATACATCATCATCATCAGTCCGTTACCGCCGCACCACTAGAATTCTACGATAATCTCATTTTAAATTCTAAACAAACCTAACCCTAGCTATGTACACATTTTTAAAAAACGTCGACGACATAAAATATTCTTTGATATCTCAACAAACTTATTACGTACGACTCTTGTAACACTGTGGCGGCCAAGTTTAATCGATAAGTTACCGTTTTAACTTAATCAATTCTATCAATTACTTAAAAAAAATAATGTTTTTTTTGTTTGTTTTTGCTTTTAGAAACTCGATGCCAACATCATCCGTGGGAGGGGTGTCTGGGGAGCGAGTAGTACTGCGTATAGAGGGGGGTGTCGACCGAAATCAAGTTTGTTTTCGTGTTGTTGTTGTTGTTGCTGTTGTGTTCTTCTCGTGTTGGCACCGAAGACACGGCGCTCTAGTCTCTACTTCTGGGGGTTCTGCGAGTAGGCCTGGTAGGGCTCTTCGGGACTCGCCGCGTTCGAGGTGTGCTCGGAGTCGGGCATCTGCATGGTGTGGATTATCGGGGACGGGTAGAACGGGTGGGGGTACGGTTGAGATAGGTAAGGTCCGGAACCCAGCTGCATTGCTCCCATCTGTGCAGTTAACTGCAAAAAATAAAATATTTCTTAAACATCATAAAACATACGATTAATTATAATTTCCCTACATACCTGGGGTATCATCGTGTTATATGAGACCGTATCTGGCGACGGTAAGACCACAGAAATTCCCCTAGAAGGCTGTCCATCACCCTTGTAAGCAGGTCCCAAGTGGGTCGCCACTAGATTGTATCCGTCGTCAACAGCAGGCATTGCAGTCGGTGCTGCTTGAACGACGTATGGGGGAACCCATTGAGTATAACTAGGCATCTACAAGAAAAAACAATACTTACATCACATATCTTTCAAATTTTTTAAAATTCATTAATTTAATAAATTATTTACCTGTGAATAATGTCCTCTATAATTTGGAATCGCGGTGGGCATGACGTGCTGCGGTGCGACGCCGTTCTGCGCGAGAGTGCCCGGATCGTAGCCGACGGTGGCGATGCCCTCGGTGCCGTCCCGCCACATCTTGTTGTTGTCGTTATTCTTATACATGTTCTTCTTCTTGTTGCCGCCGTCGGCGAACTTGACCAGCAGCTGCTCCTTGCAGCCGGGCAACACCATGCCGTTGAAGATGGATATGATCTGTTCGCACTTCTCCTTCGACTCCATCCGTGCGAAGCCCACGCCCTTGGATATCCCGACCGAATCCCGGAGGATCCTGGTCGATATCACCTGGCCGTACTTCGCGAGCAGCTGGTCCACGTCGCTCTCCTTGTAGTTCGGCGGCAGGTTGGCGAGATACAGGTTGGTCGGATCCTGTTCTTGTTGCTGTAAATTTCGACGGTGTGATAACGAGGCGCAAGGGGATCAAGAAATTGTTCGAAATGTTTTTTTTTTCTACAAGATCAAATCGGACACTTGAGGTAATTAAAAAAGTGCACAACATAAAATTGAATGAATTTGTATTCATTAATCAACTACAAAACTTCAAAACGCATTAAGGATTAAACTATCTTCCATATTTCCTTAAAATAATTGACCTATCATATGCAGAAATGAAATAGCAACGCTCAAAACTCGAACTGAAAAATTAAATATGCGTTCAGCGCTTGTAAACGATGTAAAAAATTAACCACCGCAGGAATTAACTTCAAAACTTCAGAATACGTCTAGAATTGAAGTGTCTCAATATTTCATTGAAATAATTGACCTACCATACGCAGAAACTCAATGGCAACGCTCAAAACTCGAACTGAAAAATTAAATTTACGTTCAGCGCTTGTAAACGATGTAAAAAATTAACCACAGCAGGAATTAACTTCAAAACTTCAGAATACGTCTAGAATTTAAGTATCTTCAATATTTCATTGAAATAATTGACTTAACATACGCAGAAACTCAATGGCAACGCTCAAAACTCGAACTGAAAAATTAAATTTGCGTCCAGCGCTTGTAAACGATGTAAAAAATTAACCACAGCAGGAATTAACTTCAAAACTTCAGAATACATCTAGAATTCAAGTGTCTTCAATATTTCGTTGAAATAATTGACCTATCATACGAAGAAACTCAATGGCAACGCTCAAAACTCGAACTGAAAAATTAAATTTGCGTTCGGCGCTTGTAAACAATTTAAAAAATACCACAGCAGGAATTAACTTTAAAACTTCAGAATACATCTAGAATTGAAGTGTCTTCAATATTTCATTGAAATAATTGACCTATCATACACAGAAACTCAATGGCAACGGTCAAAACTCGAACTGAAAAATTAATATTTGCTTGTAAACAATGTAAAAAATTAACCACAGCAGGAATTAACTTCAAAACTTCAGAATATATCTAGAATTAAAGTATATTCTACATTTCATTAAAATAATTCACTTATCATATGCAGAAACTAAATAGCAAAGCTCAAAACTCGTACTGAAAAATTAAATTTGCGTTCAGCGCTTGTAAACGATGTAAAAAATTAACCACAACAGGAATTAACTTCAAAACTTCAGAATACATCGAGAATTGAAGTGTCTTCAATATTTCATTAAAATAATTGACCTATCATACGCAGAAACTCAATGGCAACGCTCAAAACTCGAACTGAAAAATTAAATTTGCGTTCGGCGCTTGTAAACAATGTAAAAAATTAACCACAGCAGAAATTAACATCAAAACTTCAGAATACATCTAGAATTGAAGTGTCTTCAATATTTCATTGAAATAATTGACCTATCATACGCAGAAACTCAATGGCAACGCTCAAAACTCGAACTAAAAAATTAAATTTGCGTTCGGCGCTTGTAAACAATGTAAACAATTAACCACAGCAGGAATTCGCTTCAAAACTTCAGAATACATCCAGAATTGAAGTTTCTTCAATATTTCATTGAAATAATTGACCTATCATACACAGAAACTCAATGGCAACGCTCAAAACTCGAACTGAAAAATTAAATTTGCGTTCGGCGCTTGTAAACAATGTAAAAAATTAACCACAGCAGGAATTAACTTCAAAACTTCAGAATACATCTAGAATTCAAGTGTCTTCAATATTTCGTTGAAATAATTGACCTATCATACGCAAAAACTCAATGGCAACGCTCAAAACTCGAACTGAAAAATTAAATTTGCGTTCGGCGCTTGTAAACAATGTAAAAAATTAACCAAAGCAGGAATTAACTTCAAAACTTCAGAATACATCTAGAATTGAAGTGTCTTCAATATTTCATTGAAATAATTGACCTATCATACGCAGAAACTCAATGGCAACGCTCAAAACTCGAACTGAAAAATTAAATTTGCGTTCGGCGCTTGTAAACAGTGTAAAAAATTAACCACAGCAGGAATTATCTTCAAAACTTAAGAAAACATCCAGAATTGAAGTGTCTTCAATATTTCATTGAAATAATTGACCTATCATACGCAGAAACTCAATGGCAACGCTCAAAACTCGAACTGAAAAATTAAATTTGCGTTCGGCGCTTGTAAACAATGTAAAAAATTAACCACAGCAGGAATTAACTTCAAAACTTCAGAATACATCCAGAATTGAAGTGTCTTCAATATTTCATTGAAATAATTGACCTATCATACGCAGAAACTCAATGGCAACGCTCAAAACTCGTACTGAAAAATTAAATTTGCGTTCGACGCTTGTAAACAGTGTAAAAATTAACCAAAGCAGGAATTAACTTCAAAACTTCAGAATACATCTAGAATTGAAGTGTCTTCAATATTTCATTGAAATAATTGACCTATCATACGAAGAAACTCAATGGCAACGCTCAAAACTCGTACTGAAAAATTAAATTTGCGTTCAGCGCTTGTAAACGATGTAAAAAATTAACCACAGCAGGAATTAACTTCAAAACTTCAGAATACATCCAGAATTGAAGTGTCTTCAATATTTCATTGAAATAATTGACCTATCATACGCAGAAACTCAATGGCAACGCTCAAAACTCGAACTGAAAAATTAAATTTGCGTTCGACGCTTGTAAACAGTGTAAAAATTAACCAAAGCAGGAATTAACTTCAAAACTTCAGAATACATCTAGAATTGAAGTGTCTTTAATATTTCGTTGAAATAATTGACCTATCATACGCAGAAACTCAATGGCAACGCTCAAAACTCGAACTGAAAAATTAAATTTGCGTTCAGCGCTTGTAAACAATGTAAACAATTAACCAAGAAGAATTAACTTCAAAACTTCAGAATACATCTAGAATTTAAGTGTCTTCAATATTTCATTGAAATAATTGACCTATCATACGCAGAAACTCAATGACAACGCTCAAAACTCGAACTGAAAAATTCAATTTGCTTTCAGCGCTTGTAAACGATGTAAAAAATTAACCACAGCAGGAATTAACTTCAAAACTTCAGAATACATCTAGAATTCAAGTGTCTTCAATATTTCATTGAAATAATTGACCTATCATACGCAGAAAAACTCAATGGCAACGCTCAAAACTCGAACTGAAAAATTAAATTTGCGTTCAGCGCTTGTAAACGATGTAAAAAATTAACCACAGCAGGAATTAACTTCAAAACTTCAGAATACATCTAGAATTCAAGTGTCTTCAATATTTCATTGAAATAATTGACCTATCATACGCAGAAAAACTCAATGGCAACGCTCAAAACTCGAACTGAAAAATTAAATTTGCGTTCAGCGCTTGTAAACGATGTAAAAAATTAACCACAGCAGGAATTAACTTCAAAACTTCAGAATACATCCAGAATTAAAATATTTTCAACATTTCATTGAAATAATTGACCTATAGTACGCAGAAACTCAATGGCAACGCTCAAAACTCGAACTGAAAAATTAAATTTGCGTTCAGCGCTTGTAAACGATGTAAAAAATTAACCACAGCAGGAATTAACTTCAAAACTTCAGAATACATCTAGAATTGAAGTGTCTTCTATATTTCATTGAAATAATTGACCTATCATACGCAGAAACTCAATGGCAACGCTCAAAACTTGAACTGAAAAATTAATTTTGCGTTCGGCGCTTGCAAACAATGTCAAAAATTAACCACAGCAGGAATTAACTTCAAAACTTCAGAATACATCCAGAATTGAAGTGTCTTCAATATTTCATTGAAATAATTGACCTATCATACGCAGAAACTCAATGGCAACGCTCAAAACTCGAACTGAAAAATTAAATTTGCGTTCGACGCTTGTAAACAGTGTAAAAATTAACCAAAGCAGGAATTAACTTCAAAACTTCAGAATACATCTAGAATTGAAGTGTCTTCAATATTTCGTTGAAATAATTGACCTATCATACGCAGAAACTCAATGGCAACGCTCAAAACTCGAACTGAAAAATTAAATTTGCGTTCAGCGCTTGTAAACAATGTAAACAATTAACCAAGAAGAATTAACTTCAAAACTTCAGAATACATCTAGAATTTAAGTGTCTTCAATATTTCATTGAAATAATTGACCTATCATACGCAGAAACTCAATGACAACGCTCAAAACTCGAACTGAAAAATTCAATTTGCTTTCAGCGCTTGTAAACGATGTAAAAAATTAACCACAGCAGGAATTAACTTCAAAACTTCAGAATACATCTAGAATTCAAGTGTCTTCAATATTTCATTGAAATAATTGACCTATCATACGCAGAAAAACTCAATGGCAACGCTCAAAACTCGAACTGAAAAATTAAATTTGCGTTCAGCGCTTGTAAACGATGTAAAAAATTAACCACAGCAGGAATTAACTTCAAAACTTCAGAATACATCTAGAATTCAAGTGTCTTCAATATTTCATTGAAATAATTGACCTATCATACGCAGAAAAACTCAATGGCAACGCTCAAAACTCGAACTGAAAAATTAAATTTGCGTTCAGCGCTTGTAAACGATGTAAAAAATTAACCACAGCAGGAATTAACTTCAAAACTTCAGAATACATCCAGAATTAAAATATTTTCAATATTTCATTGAAATAATTGACCTATAGTACGCAGAAACTCAATGGCAACGCTCAAAACTCGAACTGAAAAATTAAATTTGCGTTCAGCGCTTGTAAACGATGTAAAAAATTAACCACAGCAGGAATTAACTTCAAAACTTCAGAATACATCTAGAATTGAAGTGTCTTCTATATTTCATTGAAATAATTGACCTATCATACGCAGAAACTCAATGGCAACGCTCAAAACTTGAACTGAAAAATTAATTTTGCGTTCGGCGCTTGCAAACAATGTCAAAAATTAACCACAGCAGGAATTAACTTCAAAACTTCAGAATACATCTAGAATTGAAGTGTCTTCTATATTTCATTGAAATAATTGACCTATCATACGCAGAAACTCAATGGCAACGCTCAAAACTTGAACTGAAAAATTAATTTTGCGTTCGGCGCTTGTAAACAATGTAAAAAATTAACAACAGCAGGAATTAGCTTCAAAACTTCAGAATACATCCAGAATTGAAGTGTCTTCAATATTTCATTGAAATAATTGACCTATCATACGCAGAAACTCAATGGCAACGCTCAAAACCGAACTGAAGAATTAAATTTATGTTCGGTGCTTGTAAACAATGTAAAAAATTAACCACAGCAGGTATTAACTTCAAAACTTCAGAAAACATTTAGAATTGAAGTGTTTTCAATATTTCATTGAAATAATTGATCTATCATACACAGAAACTCAATGGCAAAGCTCAAAACTCGAACTGAAAAATTAAATTTGCGTTCGACGCTTGTAAACGATGTAAAAAATTAACCACAGCAGGAATTAACTTCAGAATACATCTAGAATTGAAGTGTTTTCAATATTTCGTTGAAATAATTGACCTATCATACGCAGAAAATCAATGACAACGCTCAAAACTCGAACTGAAAAATTAAATTTGCGTTCGGCGCTTGTAAACAATGTAAAAAATTAACCACAGCAGGAATTATCTTCAAAACTTAAGAATACATCGAGAATTGAAGTATCTACGATATTTCATTGAAATAATTCACTTATCTTATGCAGAAAGTAAATAGCAACGCTCAAAACTCGTACTGAAAAATTAAATTTGCGTTCGGCGCTTGTAAACACTGTAAAAAATTAACCACAGCAGTAATTATCTTAAAAACTTAAGAATGCATCGAGAATTAAAGTATCTACGATATTTAATTGAAATAATTCGCTTATCTTATGCAGAAAGTAAATAGCAACGCCCAAAACTCGTTCTGAAAAATTAAATTTGCGTTCGGCGCTTGTAAACAGTGTAAAAAATTAACCACAGCAGGAATTATCTTCAAAACTTAAGAAAACATCGAGAATTAAAGCATCTACGATATTTCATTGAAATAATTCACTTATCTTATGCAGAAAGTAAATAGCAACGTTCAAAACTCGTACTGAAAAATATTAAATTTGCGTTCGGCGCTTGTAAACAGTGTAAAAAATTAACCCCAGCAGGAATTAACTTTAAAACTTCAAAATACATCCAGAATTGAACTATCTTTGATATTTTATTGAAAATATTGATGCCTAATATAAAAAAAATAAAATGATTTGTATTAACCTGTATTTAAACGTAAATATACTTTATTTTATGTTGTTCACTACTTACTTACTCTACGAGTGTCCGATTTAATCCATCTGATTACTCCTTTTTTTGCAACATTTACCACCTACAATTAAAATTCTATGTATATATATTTATAAGAGTTTAAACTTGATCACCTCTGATGAGAAAGGTTAATTAATTATAATTATAAACTTAATGCTTTACGACAAGTGCATTACATAATTACAAGTAATAGCGGTTAGTACTTTTTATCCATAATATTCATTCCTCTTAGATGTTAGTCTCAAATAATACTGTAAACAAACTGTACACTATACAGCATGCACATTATTATTCCTCTGTACGGTCCTTCGTCAATATCTACACTTAAATCTAATAAAACAGCCATGAAAAAGTAGGTATATTTGTCAGCTATGTTTTACCGGAATTAAAAAATTCATTGCGATATATTTAAATGAGTATTTTCAGATTATTATAAAAATTCACGATTACACGATAAAAAAAAAACATTTTATCGCCTAATCTGATAATTAATGAAAATTAGATATACCGCACAATAAAACATAGAATCAATTTGGCACACTACTGACTCTAATAAGCTGTCCTCCTGAATATATAGAATTGTTATGTATATCTTTTTTTTTTTGATTATCAACACTTTATTCTTTTTTTTAACGTTCGTTTTGTTAAACTGTTACATATCATGCACTACGACGTCCATAACAACTACTTTTATGTCTCAAGGCAAATCTAGGCGTATAAGGGATGATTTTGTAGAGAAAATAAAGTGTTCAGTTGTTTTTTTTTTCGTTCAAACACATATATATGCCAGATTTGTGATGAGAATCCACAGCTCAAAAAAAATTGAAAACGATTGAGAATTGATACGTATGCATATTTACACGGTTTAATTAATTAAACGTCGCTTTTGAGCTGTGAATCGGGATTAGGTAGATAAGCTAGGTATTACTTGCATGCAAACGTACAGTGGGCCTACGATGCAACCAATTACCCACTTTGGCCATTTGTGCCTGAACATTCTTTGCAGTCAGGGCCTTGACCGCGCTCTCTGCCGCAGCTGGATTTTCAAAATCAACGAATCCATATCCTAAAAATAAACAACATGATGATAATAAATCATTTAGACTTATACTATCCTACCCTTAAAATATAAAAAGTACAAATGTGTTTTTTTATAAAAATTAAACTGTTAGTTTATGATGTAACTAAACAAATCAATTCATTAGCTATTATTAATCCATTAAAACTTTAATAAAATTTTTGTTTATGTTTTACAGATTAGAGGGTGGGATAGAGGCCACCCACCCACCCTACATATATTTTTTTACATAAGGTACAAAGTGTTTGTGGTAAAAAAAACTTCAATCAAAAGTTTAAGTATAATATTTTGAAACTAAACACATGGTTGTAGTTAAAGTTATTAATTATATGTAGGGTGGGTAGATATCTTCTTTCTGATCCTCCCCTGTCCTCTCTGAATTTTCTAGACATTTTTGTAACAGAGCTCTTGTTAAAAACTTTTAGTTATTTTCATAAATGTTTCCAGAATTTTTATCGAAATTTCTAGAATCTTCTTTGAGAATTTTAGAATTGCATAATAATTTTGGATCATTTTTCTAGAATTTTACACATTTTCTTGCTTTATTTTATCAAAATTTTTCAGTTACTTTTAGATTTTTTTATTTTAACTTATCAAAACGTTCTAGATTTGATTATTTTGGAATTTTCAAGAAATATTTTACAAATATCGGAATTCATATTATTAAATGGTTTCAGAAAATTCTGTTTAAAACTTCTACTATTTCAGTAAATTCTATTTTAAATTTTTTAAATTCTTATTTTTCGATGATTGTAGAATTTCCCTGCAAATGTTACTTCAGATTTATAGATTTTTTCAGCATATTGTCTCATTTTATTTTATGACATAAATACAGATCTTATCGGAATTTCCTACGAATGTTTCTTCCTTGTATATTTCCTATTTGACTTTTTTGAAATTTAAGAGTTAATTTTCAATGAGATTTTTTATTTTATCAGAAGTAAAATATTTTCCAGGTTTCCAAGAATCTACTCTGGGGGTTATAAAATTATAGTTTTTCACATTTTTTTAAATTTTCTATATTTTCTAGAATTTTGAACTGCTTCTTGCTCTACCTAACTAGAAATTTGACTCTTGAAGATTGTTTATTGTGATATTTCACAACTTAATTTTCTAAATTTTTTGCATATTTCTTCCTAATTTTTAAGTTTTACGCCATTTTTTGCTTAATTTAATATTCATTTTCCCGATTTCTGAAAATTTACAACATTTGTTAATTTCAAAAAAGTTTCTGTGCCTGTGTTTATTTGATTTTTTAAGATACTTTTTTCCTGATATTTCTCTGTTAGAGCTTTACAGAAAGTTCATTTCAAAAATTCTTCTATTTTCCAGAATTTACCAACATTTTTTCTTCGACAATTCTAGAATATTTTTTAATGGTTTTAGATTTTTTCAGCAATTTCTTCCTTAAATTTTTAAAAATTCCAATTAATATGTTCCTATTTTTTTTTAAATTTCCCAGCAGATATATAATATCCAGAGTTTATTCTAATAGGACTTCTCTTCAAAAATTCTAATATTTTTCAGCTTTCTAGAATTTTCTTTGAGAGAACAACAATTTATATTTCAGATTTTTATTTCTTGGGAAATTTTCAAAATATTTCTGAAGAGCATTCAGAATCTAAAAAACCTACTCTATTACAAAAAATTTTCTTTTTTAATTTTTAAATTTAGGTTTCTAGGTTCTTCAGTACATTCAGTATATTTCTAATTGCTTCTAGAATTTCACACAATTTGTTTGCTTTATTTTATAGGAATGTTCCATTATTTTACTTTCAGATTTTTAAATATTTTCAGCACGTTTTATTTTATATTTCCTAAGTCATTTCAAGAAATTTTCCTAACTGGTTTGTTTTCTATTTATTTTTTTCAGATAATTTTCCCTATACTTCTCATTTAGTTAAAACATTTCAGGAACTTCTCTTGAAACATTATCGTACTTTCCAGAAATGTATTTTATTCGTTTTAATAAATGTTAATTTCTTGTTATATATTATCGAGAGTTTCCAGAATTTTTTCGTTTTCCTTTCGGAATATTATAGAAATTATTCCTGGTATTTTGTAAAATCACAATACTACATCTAGTTTTTTTAAAGTTTCCTGCATTTCAACTTTTAAATTATCGTATTTTTTTAAAATTTTTCTTCTCTTTTCTTCATTTTTCGTTTTATTTTTTCGAAATTTTCGACGTACTTTTCCACATGATTTTTCATTTTATCAGAATCAAAAATTGTAATATTGTCCAGCTTTATAAAACCTTTTTTGAGAGATTTAGAATTTCAGATTTTTTTTCATAATGTTACCATTTTTTCTAAAATTTTGGACTATATAATATATAGGTAAGGGATAGGAAATTTAAATCTTTGAGAATTTTTAAAACAGTTATTTCCTGATATTTTTTATTACATCAACCATCCCAGAGTCTTCAAATAAAAAATCCTACTTATTTTGTAGCATTTACTTTGAGATTTCTAAAATTATGCCGCATTTTTTTTGGGTTCCTAGATTTTTCAGTTTATTTCTCATTCCACTAGAGCTTTTTAGAATATTCTATTTAAAAAATCTACTATTTTACAGCAATTTTTCATCAAGATGTCTAATATTTTGCAACATTATTTTAGATTTTTTGATTCTTCAGTATATTGTTTCTAAAATTTTACATAATTTTTTGCTTTATTTTATCGGAATGTTCCATTCAATCATTCCTTCAATTTTTTTATACATTTTTTTAACAGAATTCTAGTCGATCATTTTTTTCTAGAACCATTTTTGAGAATTTTACAACAATTTTTGATTTACTTTATCAAAATTTTCAGTAATTTTGCTTCCAAATTTCTTAATATTTCCAGCATTTGTTGTTTTATGTTTCATATTCCATTTCTAGAAATTTTCCTGCCTGGTTTGTTTCTTATTCGACTTTTTCCAGATAATTTTCCTTATATTTCTCATTTCAAAAATTTCTCTTCAAAATTGTAGTATTTTCCAAAAATTGCTTCCAGATTTCTAGAATCTTTTGAAAGGTTTTAGATTTTTTAGATTTCTAGAATTTTCAAGTACTTTATTCTCATATTTTTTTAATTTCCAGCATTTCTTGTTATATAATATTCAGAGTTTTCAGAATTGTTTGTTTTCTTTTCGGAAGATTATAGAATTTTTCTTCTTGGTATTTTTTTTAATCACATAGAATTTTAAAATATTTTCCATTAAGGTTACATAAATATTTTTTAAATTGTCGTACTTTTTAAAGCATTTTTCTTCCTTATATATTTCTTATTTATTTATTTACTTATGATATGTTTCGAAATTTTCTACTAATTTATGGCATTTTCTCTTTGCGAGTTCTAAAATAATGCAGCATTTTTTTAATTTCTAGATTTTTCAGTTTATTTCTCATTCCATCAGAGCTTGCCAGAATCTTCTATTTAAAAAATCTACTATTTTACAGCAATTTTTCTTGAAGATGTCTAAAATTACGCAGTAGTTTTTTTTTAGGTTTTTAGGTACTTCATTATATTTCTAATTGTTTCTACAATTACATATACACATATTTTGCTTTAACTTATTGGAATGCTCCATTCAATTTCCTTTTAAATTTCTTGATATTCCCAGAACTTTTATATATATATATATATTTTTAAATATTCCCTATGCTATTTCAAGAAACTTGTTTGACTTTTTCAGATAATTTTCAAAAAAAAAGAAAAACCTCTGCAAAAATTTTAGTACTTTTCTGAAATGTCTCTTCCAGAAGGTTTTTCGAGATTTCTAGAATCTTCTTCAAAGGATTTACAATTTTTTTCAGATTTCTAGAATTTTTACGTATTTTTGTTCTCGTCATTTTTTTATTTTCCCAAAATTTCTATATATATATAATTCAGAGAATGTTTTGTTTTATTTTATTAGAATGTTGTAGGACTTTTCTTCCTAGTATTTTATTTAAATCATTTTGCCAGTTTCTTATAAAATTTTTGAATATTTTGCAGTAATATTTCTCACTTTATGTTATCGAAATTTTCTAGAAAATGTTCTTCCTGTTACATATATTCTATTCATTAGTTGTTATTCTGTCAAGAGCTTTGCAAAAACTTTTCCTAAAAAAATCTGTTTTTTCTTTTTTTATTCTTAGCATTTTTTTTTTTAATTCGCAATTTCTGGAATATTCCTCAAAGGTTTTACTTTCTAAAGTTTTCAAGGTTTCTCGTTTTATTTTATCGAAAACTTTTGAAATTTTTTAATAATGTCCCTTTCAAAATTTTTTAAATGTTCCAGGAGAATTAGATTTTTGTAGTATTTAAAAAAATATATATACATAAATTGTTAGAGCCCAGTGTACTCTCGTCCTTTCCCAACAAAATTTAAATTGACCTAGCGTACTCTTGACCTACCTCAATGAACGATTCATTAACCTAGCGTAACCTTGACCTACCTCAAGTAATTATTTATTAACCTAGCGCGATCCATATAAATCATCGCATCGTCCTGCCTACTCTTGACCTACCCTAACGAACGAGTAGTTGTGAAAGGTCAAGGTTACGTTAGGGTTAATGCATCGTTTATTGAGGTAGGTCAAGAGTACGCTGAAATATCTATTATTGGTTGATTAATAATGGATTTAATATCATTAAATGATAGCTTCAACTTATCAATAATAAATATTGGGCTGAGGAATAATATTTACAGCAAATTTATTGAACAAAAAATGATATAATAAAGAGAGACACGATTACTTTGCTTTACCATTTTATTTTAAATTAAAACATAAATCAGTAAATGTTGGAAACAATAGGGGAAAATATCAAAAAATTATATAAAAAGATGAAAAATAATTTAAAGAAAATTTCTATAATATGCCAATAAGATAAAACAAAACATGCTGAATTCTTTGGATATTAAAACATGCTGTTAGTCGAAACTATAGTCACGAGGTTCGACTAACAGCATGTTTTAATATCCAAAGATTTCAGAATGTTTTATTTAATCTTATTGGGATATTATAGAAATTTTCTTTAAATTATTTTTCATCTTTTTATAGAATTTTTAGATATTTTCCCGTAATGTTTCCAGCGTTTACTGATTTATATTATTGGAATTTTCTAGAAAATGTTCTTCCTGTTATATATTTATTTGTTTTTGTAATTCTCATTCTGTCAGAGCTTTGCAAAAACTTCTCTTCATAAATTTTTGCAATTTTCATTAATTCCTTGTTTTATTGGAAATATCTATTTTCTTGAAAGGTTTTACTTCCAAAAGGTGTCAACATTCCTTGTTTTCTTTGGTTCAAAATTTTCTAATGATTTTTTTTTCTTTTTAATTTCTAGCAAGTTTTGGTCTAGATTTCTAAAATTTTCAAGTATTACTTTGATTTTTTTTTAAATTTGGCCTCTATCCCACCCGCCAATCTATAAAATATATAGAACTATGTAATGAACATTAATGTGAACTTTATAATTTCAATTAAAAAAAACGTACTTACCATATTTAAAATTTTAGAAAATCTTTTTGTATGTTTTACTGATTGGAGGGTGGGATAGAGGCCACCCACCCACCCTACATATATTTTTTTACATAAAGTACAAACACTCGCTTTTCATAAAAAAAAAACATCCATCACAATTTTAAGTAAAATTTTTAAATAGTAGACAGTGTTTTTTTTCTTCATAAAATCACAAACAGCTATCTAATTGAAGTTAATGTGTATATGTAGGGTGGGTGGGTGGCCTCTATTCCACCCTCCAATCTATAAAATATACACAACTGTCTAATAAAAAATAAATTGTACCACACTTATGATTTCGAGGTAAAAATCTTGCAATATTATTATAAATTTATTAAAATTTTTGTAATTTTTTTTTTTATGTTTTACTGATTGAATGGTGTGATAGAGGCCACCCACCCACCCTACATATATATTTTTACACAAGATACAAACACGTGTTGGTGGTAAATAAAAACATTCAATTAAAAATTTACGTATAATTTTGAAACTATAGACAGTGTTATAATTAAAGTTATTATTATTATGTGAAGAGGGTGGTTGTTCTCTTTATGAGCTTCCACCACCCCCTCCGAATTTTCTAGAATATTTTTTTATTATGACTTTAGTAATTTTCATAAATGTTTCTTCCAAACTTCTAAATTTCTAGAATCATCTTTGAGAATTTAATAATTCTATAACATTTTTTTATTATTATTAATTTAAACATAGTAAGTGTTTATCCAACGTCCATATTATGGATTACCACGTAGTAACGGTCGCAACCATCATCATGCTTAAATTATTGATTAAAAATTTAAGCATGAAGATGGTTGCGACCGTTACTACGGGGTAATCTAGAATTTTACACCATTTCTTTCTTTATTTCATCACAATTTTCCAGTAATTTCAAAAATGTCTTATGAAAACTTATAGAAACTTTCTAGATTTTCTATTCGCTAAAAAGTTCCTTATGGAATTTGTTTTTGATACTTTGAATAAAACACGATAACTTTGTTTGTATAACTTGTTAATGTTTTTAATACATTTATATACAAAATATTTGCATTTTGTTAAATCTTTTCAGAAAAATTCTATGATATTTTAAATAATTTTTTTTTGTCGGTTTTATAATTTTCTTGTAATCTCAGTTTTAAATTTCTACAAATTTTTAGTGTATTTTCCCCATTTTGCTAGATGAGAAGAAAAATACAGATCTGATCGGAATTTTGTACGAATAATGTTTCTTCCTTGTATATTTCATGTTTTATTCCTCTAAAAATTTCGACGTACTTTTCCGCAAGAGTTTTTATTCTAACAGAACTTATTCTATTCAAAATTCTAATATTTTCCAGCTTTTTAGAATACTTTTGGAAGGATTTAGAATTATACAATTTCTCCTTCAAGTTTTCAAAGTTTTCCACATTTTCAAAAATTCTGGACTATTTCTCAATGTTTCTAATGTCAAAATGGTTTTTCCTGAAATCTCTCATTCCATCAAATCTGTCTACAATTTTTTCTATTTTACAGCAATTTATCTTCAAGATATCTAAAATTAGGCCGATTTTTTTTCAATTTATAGATTTTTCAGTTTATTTTCTTATTCCATCAGAGTTTCTAGAACCTTCTATAAAAAAATCTATTAATAATAATACACATTTTTATTGACAAACTTTTCTTCTTTTTCAAACTCTTCAGAGCGTATAAATCTTTCGCCTTTTTTACTAATAATCTATTATTTTACAGAATTTGTTTAAAAGATTTTTAATACTTCTAATTGTTTGTAGAATTGTTGTACTTCCAGATTTTTTTGGAATAAGAGATTTCGGCAAAAACTATTTCGATATATATAGAAAATGAGAAATAGTCAAAAATTTTAGAAAATGTGGAAAATTTTAAAAACCTGAAAGAGAAATTGTTATATTCTAAATCCCTTAAAAGAAAATGTAGAAAGCTGAAAAATATTAGAATCTTTAATAAAAGTTCTGTTGGAATAAAAAATCTTGTGGAAAAGTATGTCAAAATTTTTAAATTCCAGCATTTGTTGTTCTATGTTTTCGTTATCATTTCAAGAAATTTTCTTGCCTGGTTTGTTTCCTATGTAATTTATTCACATAATTTTCCACGATATTTTTAATTTAGAACTCAAGAACTAGTCAGAAATTTCTCTTAAAAAACACTTTTTCTTCGAGATCCAGTAATATTACATCCAGTTCTCTTTGAGTTTTCAATATTTTTTCTTCGAGATTTCTAAAATATTTTTCAAGGGTCTTATATTTTTTAGCAATTTCTTCTGCAAAAAATGACAACAAATTATTTGAAAAATATAATTTTCACAATTCTTATTATAAAATGTCCATAGTTTACAGATTTTTTATTCTTATCATATCAGAATATTGTAGAAATTTTCTTTCTGGTATTTAAAAAAATCAATTTAATAAAATTGTTGGTGATTCTACATCCATTTTTTAGCATATTATGTTTTAAATTATCCTTTATTCTTTTGAAATATTTAACATACCTTTCCACGAGATCATAATTTCTTTTCAAAACTTCTAATGTTCCGCAGCTTTCTAGAATCTTCTATGAGAAATTTAGAATTTCAGATTTTTATTATTTTTTTTAAATTTTGGACTCTTTCTTGTCTTTGCTGATCGATTTAAATACATTTCATTACACCAGAATTTTCCAAAAACGTCTATTAAAAAATTCTAATAATAATAAACATCTTTATTTACAGAAAAAAAAGAAAATAATTTACATGTAATTAACAATATGACAATGATATAATTTTTTTGTCTGTCATTCGGCTATCGACCCGTGGTCTTTCAGCCTGGAGTTGACAAACGTCATGATTGCTAAGGTTTAAAGGAATTAACTGTCAGTTAAACGGAATTAACTGTCAGTTAAAAAAAAATCTATTTTACAGCAGTTACTCTTCAAGATTTAGAATCTTTACAGATTTCTTAATGTTTCCAGTATTTTTTGTTCTATGTTTCCAACACCATTTCAAGAAATGTTCTTTTTTGCCTGGTTTGTTTCCTATTTGTTTTTTTTTTGTAGGTTTTCTAATTTAATGCTTATCAGAAATTTCTCTAAAAAAAATTCGTGTATTTTCCAGAATTTTCCAACACTTTTTTCTTTGAGATTTTCAAATAAAATTACATCCAGTTCTCTTTGAGTTTCCAACATATTTTCTTCGAAATTTCTAAGGGCTTTAAAATTTTCAGCATTTCTTCTACAAAAAATGAGAACAAAATATTTGACAAAATATAATTTTCAAGTATTTGCTTCTCATTTTTGTTCTAAATTTCCCCACATTTCTTATTATAAAATATCCATAGTTTTCAGGTTTTTTTTTTTATTCTTATCCTATCAGAATATTGTAGGAATTTTCTTTCTGGTATTAAAAAAAATCAATTTAATAAAATTTTCTGGTGATTTTACATCCATAATGAATTAATTTCTCACTTAACCCGTGGTGAAACATTTTTGTATTAATTTGATTGCTGAATTAAAACACTTGGTATGATTTCACTTCACCAAGTGTTTTAATTCAGCAATCAGATTTTACATCCATATTATGTTTTAAATTATCCTTTTGAAATTTTCAACATACCTTTCCACTAGATCATAACTTTTAATATTCCCCAGCTTTCTGGAATCTTCTATGAGAGATTTAAAATTTCAGATTTCTATTTTTTTTTTTTTCAAAATTTTAGACTATTTTTTGTCTTGGCTGATGGATTTAAATTGTTTTCATTCCATTAGAGTTTTCCAAAAACTTCAATTAAAAAATTCTATTTTACACCAGTTTTTCTCTCCAAAATTTCTAAAATTATCAGCTCTTTTCTTTTTAGTTTTCTCGAGAGAGACAAACATCTTTATTTATTATTGAATACATTTGTTTTGTACAATACAATCGTAATTTATTTTTATTACGGCTATCGACCCATGGTCTTTCTGCCAGAGTTTTCTCGATTTTTCAGTATAATTCGTTTATTGGCAAAAGTCAATTACAATTTCTCTTTTGGATATTTCTTATTACATTCAGAACTTTCTAGAAACTTCTATTAAAAAAGCTACTATTTTGTAGCAAATTCTCTACAATATTTCCTAAATAATTATTTTAAATTTCTAGATTTTTCGGAATGTATTTTTATATTTTTTTCTAGAACGTTATACCACTTTTTACTTTATTTTTACTTTCAGATTTCTGAATATTTCCAACGTTTATTTTTTGCTTCAAACACTATTAAAAAAATTCTTAACTGGATTGTTTCCTATTTAATTAGATTAAGCTCATTTTTGAGCTTTTTTTAGATTTCTTTTCAAAAATTCTAGTAGTTTCCAACATTATTTCTTCGAGATTTCCATTAATTTTACATCCAGTTTTCTTTTAGTTTCCAGCATTTCATATTTTAAATTATTGGAATTTTTAAAGAATTATATATTTCCTGTTTTATACTTTCGAAATTTTTGGCATACGTTTTCACGAGATTTCAAAATTGTTCACACAATCTAGAATTTTGGACTATTTCTTGCATTACCTAATCAAAAATTAGATTCTTTGGGAACCATCGAAATAATTTTATCTCGATATTTTTCATTCAATGACAGCTTTCTAGAAAATTCGATTCGAAAATTTTATTTAACAGGAATTTCTTTTCTAAACTACTTACATGATGCAGCATTTTTGTTAGATTTCTGGATTTTATCAGTTTAATAATTTTTGTAGAATTTTACACCATTTTTGGCCTTCCAGTAATTTTACTTTCAGATTACTTAATTTTTCACAGCATAAATTATTTTATGGTTCTGATAATACTTCTGGGAACTTTCTATTCGTTTCCTATGTATTTTTTTGAAGATTTTTTTCCTCAATATTTCTCTTTTAGTCAGAGCTTTTCAGATGTTACTCTTTAAGAATTCTAGCATTTTCCAGATTTCTAGAATCTCTTTTTAAAGATTTTAGATTTTTAGAATTTTTTATTTTCTTTTTTTAAATTTTTTGGCATTTCTTGTTATATAATATCAAGAGTTTCCAGTTTCCAATAAACTATGGAAAAGTTATTACAAGTTATTTTATTTAATATTATTATATCTCCACAAAACTCATTAATCAACATTAAGAGTTTCCAGAATGTTTTGTTTTCTTTTCGGAATATTATAGAGAATTTCTTCCTGGTAAGTTTTAAATTTGTGAATGTTGATTATTAATTTATGTATTATTTTGTGAATATTTTATAAGCAAGAAGAACAAAGTTGTAAAGAATAAAGAAATAAAGAATAAATCATATTTTAGAATTTTAAAATATTTTCCATTAAATGTAAATTAATTATAACTTTTATTTTCCATTAAGGTTTTACATTTATTTTTTTAAAGTTTCCAGCATCATATGTTTTAAATTATTGTAATTTTTTAAGAATTTTTCTTCCTTATATATTACCTGCTTTATTCTTTCGGCATACTTTTCCACGAGATTTTTCATTATATCAGAACTTCTCTTTAAAATTTTTTAAATATTAATATTCTACAAAATTTTCTTTGGTAAATTAAAAATGTTACAATTCCTCTTTTAGATTTTTACTTTTTTTGTTCAAAATGTTCCACATTTTTTACAATTTTTGACTATTTTTTTGCCTTACCTATCGAAAATTTCACTCTTTGAGAACTTTCAAAAAATAGTTCTTTACAGATATTTCTCATTCCACATTCTTTAAATAAAAAAAAACCTTACCAATTTATAACATTTTCTTTCGAAAAGTGTGGAGCATTTCTTTTTTTAGATTTCTAAATATTAACAGTATATTTCTCATTCCACCAGAGCTTCTATTTAAATCTAGCAATAATAAATATTACAGCGTACTCTTGACCTACCTCAAGAAATTATACATTGATCTAGCGTAGCCTTGATTTTTCCTAAGTAACGGTTTGTTGGGGTAGGTCAAAAGTACGCTAGATAGTGCAATGGTTTTATACGATACGGTCAATGTACGCGAGGTTAATGCATAGTTTATTAAGCTAGGTCAAGAGTACGCTAGGTCAATTTGCATTTTGTTGGGTAAGGTCAAGAGTACGCTAGGCTTAAACAATTATTTAATAATAAATAATGCAGGTCTTGATTCAAATCTTAAAAAAAATAATAAAAAGATACATCTTAAAGGAAAAAATTGTAATATTTTTAGATTAGATTTGTTTTTCTATTAAAAATTTATAGAATCAAAACACTTTGTTACTTTTTATTTAATTCAATAGTGATAACTTCACACAACTTAAAAAATAAAACCGTGAATATTCAACAACTTATAGATTAAAAAATGTATGTAATAATTCATTCATTTCGAATTACAAAATGAAATAAGCATTGAATGTAGAAATATCGACCCATAATTTACATAACGGTGAGTAATATTAAACCGAGCAAAATCATTCAACGAAATTTACGCTTAAATTCGTAACGCTAGAAATGTGGACACCAACTTACCTCGACATTTATTCGTATTCTTATCTAAAATGGCTTTGGTTGAGATAATGTTACCGAACCTGAAACAGAAATAAATGCGTTTAGCCTCGCATTCGATGCGTAACAATTTTTGGAGATCGTTAAATATAAAGTGACGATATCCTATAGATCGTAAAGTTTTATTGCCGGGGTATTAATTAACTTACTTACGAGAACCAAAAACGACAATTAAAATGAAAAATGATTGGAAATTTTTTGAACGTAAACAATTAATTATTGTTGGAAGTGAATTTAGTAAATTAAACTGATTAATTTAAGAATTTTATAGTTGATACTTGTTGAGAGCTACCAGATATGTAATTTTGGAGTGTTTTTCTTCTCTAAAATTTAGAATTTTATTTGGAGAAATAGAAGAGAAGAAGAAGAAGAATTACTTTATTCAGAAGTTGATGATGGAAGATAAGAGAAAGTGAGAGAGGAAGAGAGACTAACAGAGAGATAGAGCGAGAAAAGGAAGTTAAATATGTTTTGAAAATGAGATAGAGAGATGAATAAAATTAATAAAAACATGATAAGTAGAACATATGGAGAGAAATCAGAAAAGAGAAATCAATAGACGTAGAGAGGATGAGAAAGATAGATCTAAAGAGAATAAAATAGTAGAGAGTTGAGAAAATCAACAAAAGAGTCGAAAGAATTAGGAAGAGTAAACATTATCAGAGAGACGAAGGCGAGAGCCAGAGAAGATAGAAATGAGAGAAAAGAGGGGGAGTGTGAGAGAAGAGAGAAAAGAGAGGGAAAGAGAGATGAGAGAGAAAAGAGATGGAGAGAGAGAAAAGAGAGGAAAAGAGAGGGAGAGAAAGTGATGATAGAGAGAAATAGTAGATAGAATGAAATAGAGCTCTTTCAGTTTGAAAATGACAAGTTGAAATTGTCAAAACTATAGTCACTAAATAAAGTCCCAATTATACAAACAAAGTTAAATGCTTCATGTGTGAATTATGATGTACAACGAAGTAGAAACCTCCACCGTTAACTCTTTCTTTCTACTTTATACCATCTAACTCTATATTCTCTATCTCTAGAAAGGTACGAGAGAGAGAGAGAGAGAGAGAGAGGGAAATAAATAAAGAGTATGAGAGAAAAGGAGAAAGACTGAGAGATGTAGAAAGGATGAAAGAATTTATATCTCTTAAATTTTGTGTGTTAATTGGTTAATTAAGGTGATATCTATTGCTGAAAGCGTTGCACTAATTGTAGAAAAAAAGAAGAGATGATGATGTACGAGTACTCTTTTATACTTACTGAGAACACATATTAACGAGGTCCTTGTCGGTGGTATTAGGTGTGAGGCCACGGATATAAAGATTGGTCTTTGACAGCTGTTCCCCACCGCTGCTGTTTCCGTTGCCAGGCGGGACATTGTTACTCAGCGACGTTGACACCGTCCCACTCTGGCTACCTGTGTGGCTACTAGAACTGCTAGTGTTGCTAGGTGACGCTGCTGTTGGCACTCTCTGGTTTCCATACTGTAACAAAATTAAAAAAATAATAATTTAACATTACAACTTGATAGTTACAACCATCTGAACCACTTCGAACATATAATTCTCAAACAATAATTATTTTGACTTGTTAAGACCAAGACATCATTAATTATTTCAAAGCCTTCTTATTCCTAATCATTTCAAAAAATGTCTAAAGATGTTAGTACGTTGGCTCAAGTAATACATCATAGTAATAAATGATTTGGTAACGTTTTCTTCTTCTCATGAGTTATTCGGTGTGGTACTTAAAATATTGCTGATGATTCCTAAGAATGTTGATGACCCACCACAACAAATCAAAATGAACGTAGCGCTGTGCCAAACTTATTAGTAGCGTATTACCGACCTATTAAAATTGCCAACACTTTCTTCAACGTAGAATATAAATTCGATCTATTTAATTAATTTCAAGGCAATATAAACGAGATGTTCTTCTCTGTAGCAAAATTGGTACAACATACGGGATTTTCAGATTGATTACATCAATATTTATCACATTATTAATGTTATAAAACTACAAACACCTTTACTTCTAAAGCTAGTGGATAAAATTTACTTAAAAAAGCTTTCATAGCTCCGATTACATACACTATAAAACTACATATAAAGCTTTTTTTATCGGAAGATAGAAACATTGAAAGATCACCGGTCGATAGCCAATGAAGAAAACAAGAAGAGAAGAAACATACTAACTGTCTTATTATCAGATGTAATGCTATCTTCTCTACAGAAAGCTTTCATAACTCGGACTATATACACTATAAGCCTATAAATAAACTTCTTCATCAGAAACTTTAAACTACAAAACTACAAATTCTAAAGTATTTTCGAAAACTCCCTTGTCTCAAAACAACGAACTCTGAAATCTTTCTCATAAAACCCTTAATAGACCAATCTAAGCTAAAGATCTTTGAAACAAACATTATTTTAAAGCCCATTTTAATTTTAGAAACACAATATTACGAACCTACCAACACACAAATATAATACGAAAAATTTAAATAATCCGAACTATAAACACAGAAATCTTTTGTTTCTCAGCTCAAAAACCATTAAAAATTAAAAACCTCTTACCACTTTAAGGCAACGCAAAATAAAACTTTTAACACATTTCTAATCAATTTTGATTGCAACGCCACAAAAATAAAACCAGAATAAAAACTTATCTTCAAAATATTTAGGTAAGAAAATAATTTAATCTTCTATATTTATCATCCTCGTAATACTGCTTATAAAAAATTTACACTAAACACATTCATTTTCTAAAATTACCTAATCAACTATTAAATTAGATTCAATCAACTAGAAATATCTAATCAATATTTGTATACACTTCTCGACTTACTCTCGAACGCCAACGTTGACTCCTTCGGAACATATTTGATGAGCTGAAGGTTTACAAGACCTTCTAAATTCTTTGGATTTTCTTGTAGGTTGACACACGCGAGACGACCAAAAAACGCAAACTGACGGCCGTTCATGAGAAACCCGTTATCGCGAATTGCGTTATCAGCCAACATCGATAATGTTTCGACTCCAACATTTTTTTTTTTAATTATTTCCATCAATGCGCGCGTTGGAAATTAAGGCGTTATCTTTCTACACCGTTTTATCCGGCCGTAATTAATCGCACTGTAAACAGTAGCGTTATCGCAATCGGTAAAGTTACGAAGTGTACGTTTGTGTGTGTGTGAATAAACGTTAGGCCTTTGTCAATTAAGAGTAGACAGTTACAATATAACAGAAGGCAGATAACAATAATACAGTTGATAGATGACAGATGAAAGAAAACAGTTAAAAGTTGATACCATTGACATATGACAGATAAGTGATGACAAGTGATAATAGCTGACAGCTATTTATTATTGATGACAATTGAGAATTGATAGAGTAAACTAATGACAAAAGGCAGTTGACTGATGACAGATAATAATGGTTACACTAAAATTGACATATGACAGATAAGTGATGACATATGATAAATGATGACAGCTGACAGATAACAGTTGAGTGGATAATTGACATATCAAAAATGACAGTTGACAAATGAAGATAGATAATAGTTAATCGATCTTAAATGACAGCTAAGAAAAGGCAGTTGGTAGATGATAATTGAGAGTCGAAAATAAACACATAAAAGTTGATAGGTAAGGGATCACAATTTACCAATGACAAGTAAGTAATGACAAAGAAAAACAGGTAATAAATATTCATTAATTTTTTTTACAAATAGATATGTCAGTTGGACATCACAATAAAAATAAAATGTGCGCAATTCAGACGCAAAATAATGCTTTTTAAAGCCAAATATAACCAAAACGGCAATTAATAATCTGCAAGAAGAATCAACCGAAGAACTTCAAATGCAGCATTAGGTTGGAGTGGAAGAATATTCTGCCGAGTAATATTTAATAGACAGTTAAGAGATGACAATTGAAAGTTAACAGTTGACCTATAACAAAAAAACAGTCGACTGATGATAATTAATAATTTGATAGTTGAAATATGACCATTGATATAGGACAGGTGACAGATAAATGATGGCAATTGACAGTTGACAGATACATGATGACAGATGACGAGAGATACCAGCACTCATTTTTTTTTTATTTGTTTGTTGTTTTTTTATATATTTTTTTAAAACATTACTTTGAAAATTACAATTGTCAACTTATCTTCCTTAAAAAAAATCCTTTTAAAAATAAATTTAAATTTGTAGTTTTGTAAAATTCTCACCAGTCTTTAACTTTTTTTTGTTTGTTTATTTTTAAATCGAAATTTTAATTTCTTTGATTTGTCAACTGTTTTTTTTTCTTCACTTTTTATGACATAATTGATTAATCAGTTATTTCTTCTTCAAGATAGATTTTCCAACCGTTTAAAATTTTATTTTTAATTTAAAACTGTCTTAAAATTTAAAATGAGTTTAAGAAGCAATAAATTTGCGAAACAATTGTAGTGAAAATAAACACACATTTTGAAAATCTTAGTTATTTACAACTTTAATATACAAATTAAATAGAGTTTCCTTTTTCTCGAGAAAATTTTCCTTTTCTTTAAGAATTTTTTAATTTTGTTTAACTTCAGCAAATTTTTAGCAAATTTAAACATGAAACGTCTTTTTGTAGATCTATTAAAACAAATTTTAGATTGCTTTTTCTCTATTTTTGTCAATTGTTTTTTGTTTTGCATAAATTTTTCAATATTTTTAAAATGCTTTAATTTTTTTTAAATTACATTTTAATTTTTTTTATTGAAAAGTTACAATTGACTGAAATTTTTTTTAAAATTCTTTGAAGAACTTAAAAAACTGTCTTTGTGCAGAAATTGGTTTGTAATTTGCATACTTTTTAAGTTGAGAAAATTTTCCTCTTTTAAGAAATTTTGATTTTCGGGTTTGAAAAATTCCAACTTGTTTTCAGCAAATTTAAATATAAATAAATCATTTTAGCTCCTTTAAACCTTAAACTATAAATTTTCTGTTTTTATAATTTATAACTTTTTTTCTTAACACATGTAATTAAATTTTTGGCATAATTGATTCTTTAAGATAAATTTTCCAACCGATTTAATTTTTGTATCTGTTTACTTTTAATTAATTTCTTTTTGCTTTTTCTTTAAGTTATCGACTATTTATTTTTTTAAGACAGTTTTTCCAACAAATCGAAAATTTATTATTCCTTTTTATCATTTTTAAAACTTTCAAAATTACAAATGTCAATTTTTATTCCTTAAGAAATGTTTCCTTTTGTTAAGAAATTTTGATTTTTTTGTCCCACCAGTTTAAAGCAAATTTAAAACTGATTCGTTTTAAACCAAATTAAATTTTTTTTTTCTAATTTGTCAACTGCTTTTTTTCTTATCAGTCATTTTTCCTTCAAAGTACATTTTTCAACAGTTTTAATTTTTTTCATTTGTTTTTTGTAATCAATTTTAAACTGTTTTTTTTTTAATTTTAGAATTTTTCGGAAAATTTTTCTTTAAATTTCAGTAATTTCTCCCCCATACTTTTATTTTTTATTGCAACTTCCTTTCCAAAGAATTTTCATCGAGAAGTCTAGAAATTTTTACAAGTTTAGCAAAGAATTTATTCAAGAGTTTCAAAATTTTTTAGAAAATCATTATATATATTTATTTATAGAAATTACTTCGTAGTTTCTATACAAGATTTTGTTCAAGTTTTTATATTAGAAAATTTTCTTCTAAATTTCTATAATGATCCATACTTTTAGTTTTTTTTTACATTGAGGTTTCTAGAGTTTTTCACAAGATTTCATTTTAGATTTATAAAACTTTTTTTCAGGATTCTAGAAGTGTACAATAATTTCTATTTCTTATCTAATAAATAAATAGATATTTCCAGAATTTTTAGAAAAGATTTTATTCGAGAGTTCTAGATTATTCAGAAAGTTCTCCCAAGATTTTGTTTAACTTTACAATTTATTAGGATATTTTCTTCAAAATTTCTAGAACTTACTTAGACTTCTAGAAGTTTCAGGAATTCCTCCTCCATATTTTCAGTTTTTTTCATCTTCCTTTTCAAAGAATTTTGCTCGAGGATTCTAGAATTGTTCACAAGTTTTTCTTTTAGATTTTTAGAGTTTTTTTGGAGGATTCTAGAAGTTTACAGTAATTTTTTCTTCATATTTCCAGAATTTTTAGCAAAGGTCTTATTCGGAAGTTCTAGATTTTTTAGTTCGTTTCAATATTTATAGAATTTTCTTTGAGGCTGTTTCCAGTAATTTCTCTTCCAGGTTTTAATACTGTCTTATAAATTGCAAAGATTGCCTTCAGTGCTTAAAAATTTAAAAAAATCTTTTCCAGAACTTTAGACTTTTTTTCGAGAGTTCAGACATTTCCAGTAACTTTTATTCAGATTTGGAGGCTATAGATTTTTCTAGAAAATCTGTTCCTAGAAATCTAGACTCTTTTCAGTTATTTCTCCTCTAGATATCAAGATTGTTTTTTTAAGCTGTCTTTTAAATTGCGAATTTAGAATTTTTTTTCTAGAAATCTAGATTTTTTTGTAGAATTCGGGAAATTTCCAATGAATTGCGAAGATTTGAAGACTTTTTAGAAAATTTGTTTTTAAAAATCTAGACTTTTTTCGAGAGTTCAGGAAATTTGTAGTCATTTCTTCTCTATATTTCAAGTTTTTTTTCAACTTGTCTTCTAAATCGCAAAGAGTTTTTTTTGAAATTTTTGAATTTTCCTCTGGAAAGTTTCTCGAGAGTTCTGGAAATTTCAAGAAATTTATTCTCCAGAGTTCAAGATTTTTTTTGAGGTCGTCTTTTAAATTGCAAAGATATTCTTTGAGGCTTTAGGATTCTCTAGATTTTTTTTTCTAAAAGTTTAGAGTTTAGAAAATGGCCAATAACTGCTTCCCCAAATTAATTTTTTTGCAGCTTTTCTTATAAATTGCGAAGATTTTCTTTCAGACTCTAAATGTTTTTTTAATTCGTCTTCTTTTCGAGAATTCAGGTACATTTCAGTAATTGCTTCTCTAGAATTCAACATTTTGTTTCAACTAGAGGCTATAAAATTATTTAGATAGTTCTAAATTGCGTAATTTTTCTTGGAGGGTCTAGAATTCTTTAGAAAATTTCCCCTAGGAATCTTTTCTTATTTTCGAGAAAGTTTAAGGAATTGTCAGTAATTTCTCTTCCCGATTTCAAGTTATTTTTTCAATTGGTCTTCTAAATTTTTAGGAGGCTCTGGAATTTTTAGAAAATTTTCATTTAGAAATCTAGACTTTTTTCCCAAGGGCTCAGGAAATTTTCAGAAATTTCTCCTTCAGATTTTAAGGTTATCTTCTTATCTTTTAAATTGCAAAGATTTTTTTGAAGGCTCTAGAACTTTTTAGAAAATTTGTTTGTAGAAATCTTTTCTTGAGGGTTCAGGAAAATTTCAGTAATTTCTCTTCTTTTACTTTTTCAAGAATTTAAGAAATTTCCACTAATTTTTTCTCTATGTTTCAAGATTTTTTAATTCAAAGCTTTCTAAATTGGAAGCTCAAAAATAAGAAAAAAGATTCGTTTAGAAATCTAGACTTGAAAAAATTCTAATAATTCTTTCTATGGTATGAATTACCACGTAGTAACGGTCGCAACCGTCTTTATCAAAAATTTTACTTTGTCAATTTTTTTTAATTCAAATTTTGTAATTAAAGTTTTTGAAAACCGCGAGGCGATCAGTAATTAAAGTCAATATGTATATGTAGGGTGGGTGGGTGGCCTCTAACCCACCTTCCAATCAGTAAAACATAAGCGAGGGTTTTAATTAGAAGTTGTAAAACATAAATAAACAAAACATTATTGCAAAATTTAATAGAATTTATTCAAACAAATTTTAAAATTTAAGAAATTTTGAAAAATAAGACATAACTTTTCAAACGTTAAAGTTAAAGAGAATGAAAAACTGAAAAAGTTTTATTGTAATATTTTTTTTGTAAAGTTCTTAATTTAAAAATGTTTTTGCTTATTACTAATAAACTATAGGAGCTAATTATGAAGAATTCAAAATTGAGCAATTATTAAGAATAACCTCACGGTTTTTGAAAAAATTATAGGTAAAGTATTATGATGACCGTTTTGAAATTTTGATTTAAGGTTTTGTAAATTTCAACTAGTTTAATGTCTTACCAAATATCATTTAATTTCAGTTATTTTATTTTTAAGATAGATTTTCCGATCATTTAAAAAAAATAGTCGGATTTTAAGCAGAATTTTTTGCTAAAATTTCAATTGCTATTTAAAAAGGTTTCAACTATCTTTAAATTAAAGATTTTGTTTAGTGAAATTCCAATTCCGTTTCAGAAAAATTCAAACCGATTTTTATCTTTTACACAAAAGTTTTCAAGTAATTTTCATGCGTAAAATTTAATTGGTTTCTATTTTTATTAGTAAAATTTTAACTGATGATAACAAAATTGGCAAAATTTCAATTTTAGGAATAAATTGTAACGCCATTAAACAGATTTCAAACTGTTCTATTTTTTTTACTAAATATTATTTAGTAAAATTTATAATCTCGTTTAATTTTTTTTCGTACATTTTCAATTATTGTTTAGTTTGAGATTATCATAGAAAATTGTAAAAATTGTTTCTTAGGTTTCAATTATTCTTTGCAAACTACGTTTTAATCTAATTATTTACTTTTAAAAAAATTTCTTTCAGTAAAATTACAACGTTTAATCTGTTTTGTCTTTTAATTTTATCTCCAGCACATTGTCTTCTCCACTTTGTTTCAATTTGCTTGTTTCATGATGAGTAATTTATCAGGAAAACAAATTTTTATTTTTTTATCAATAAAAATTAATGACAATGATATTAATTAATAAATTAATTAATTATTTATTTTTTAATTCTCATTTTTTGCACTTTCACATCTATAATTATTACATACCAATCGATAAAAAATTTATAGATATATTGGCCACTGCTATCATTATTGCAGTTATTATTATTATTATTATTACAGATAACGATTTCCTGTATAAACCATTAACGTTTTATTAATTGATCGAGGGTTTTTTGGTGGAGTGGATTCGATGATTTCACCGCAGGCACGGAATTATTCGGAGCGGAACGTCCGCTAAATGATCGCCAATTATTATTTGCGGTAATAAATAATCCGGTTGGTGGATCTTAATTGGGCCGATTTCAAACTGTCATCATTAAGGCCTATTGAGGCGATGGAAGAAAAAAATAAATAAACATTATAACGAGCCGATACGCGGGTCAATTAAAGCCGGCATCGAAAGTATGCGTTTGTTTAATTCGATAATTAATGCGGTTTTATATTTTTGGTGGAGTTTCCGGGCGTTATTATTGCTGATTTGTTAATTTTTATTACGTGTTCTACTTTTATTAATTATTTCATATAATATAAAACAAATATATTTTTATTAATTATTTTTTGTTGATATCCTGTTTGTAAATTTTATATAAAAGACGTTTTTTTTCGTGTAAATTACACATCAAACGTTTATGGACCTCTAGTGAATGTATTTTTATGAAAATTTCATGGCCTATGTAATCAAGTGTGCTCTATTTAATTAAAATATTTTCAACACCAACTTCCTTATTTCAAATGGAATACTATATTTTTTAATACGTATTTAGATTCTACATAAAATTCTGTGAAAAAAATTATTATTAAAAGTAACATAATGTTCAAATTTAAGCTTTTTCGAGATAATTGATATTTTTAAACATTTTGTGCTTTTTTAGAGTTCACTTTAAAAATACATATCTCCGACTAAAATAAAATTGAAGGATTGTAATGTTGGCTACACATAGTCAATACCTGACGGTATCCAATGATGAGTTATTTTTGAAAAAATAATATACAGGGTGTTCAAAATTTCAAACCACATTTGGTCAAATTTAAATCAATATATCTCGTTTTTCTTAAATTGGATACCCTGTATATTTTTACATATTCGGACGCAGAATTTAATTGTGTTTTGATCTATACTAGCGTTCTCTATAATTATCTTCTTTACTTTTCAAGTTATTAACATGTTTGTAAAAATGTCAATATTCTGTGCAATAAAAAACGTTACGTAACTAAAACAGTTTTGTATTGTTGTCCTCTACATAATAATTTTAAAATACGAAACCTGTTATAAATCTACAACGAGTTTAATTGTTATTAAGACTATAAATTACTTACATTTTTAGTTTCTTTCTCATCTCATTGATTGATTAATTTCTATTTTCGCAATAGTTTTCGTTTAATCCTCGCATTTCTTTAATGAAAACGTCAGATAATAAATTTAATCGGCGAGATAACCGTCCAATCTAATAATCTTTTCGATACGGACGATTTTAAATAAACTATTATCAAATTACAGCTATGAATAGACGTTGCACAATCTCCCGGCAATGTTAATTATGTAGTTGTGCAAAAATATTAACTCTTATCTATCCTTATCTTTATTTCCACAAAGAAACCTTTAATGTAATTTTTATCGATATTTACATAAACTAAAAATGTTTATTGGCCACGATTAATAGCTCACGTAATTGGCTAATAATTAATCAGTTAATAAAACATCATCAAAAATTATTTGAAATATTTGTATGAATACATCAATTAAAAATGCAATTACTTTATGTTTGTTTACATTTTACAATTTCTAACTAAAACCCTCGCTTATGTTTTACTGATTGGAGGGTGGGATAGAGGCCACCCACCCACCCTACCTATAAATGATAACTTTAATTACTAATGGTTGATAATTTTCATGCTAAAAACAGTCAAACCCTTTATGCAATAAAAAATAAAACAAAATCAAAATTAAAGTTTGAATACAAATGACCTTCTATAGCAAATCATACCTAATTTAGATTTAAAGTTTGCCCACCCATCGTGCATAAAAATTTTATTAATTTCCTAACTTTTACCTTTTGAATTTATTTTTTATCTAAAAAGTTTTGTAATTAATTTTATTGGAAACTTCGAGACGATAAGGAATTAAAGTTTTTATGTATATGTAGGGTGGGTGGGTGGCCTCTATCCCACCCTCCAATCAGTAAAACATCATTAAAAATTATTTGAAAAATTTGTACGAATAAATCTCTTAAAAACGCAATTATTTTGTGTTTATTTATGTCGCAACTTTTAATTAAAACCCTCGCTAATGTTTTACTGATTGGAGGATGGGATAGAGGCCACCCACCCACCCTACATATACATGATAACTTTAAATACTAAACGTTGATAATTTTCCTGCTAAAAACAGGCAAACCCTTTATGCAATAAAAAATAAAACAAAATCAAAATTTAAGTTTAAATATAAATACATTTCTACAGCTAATATTATCTAATTTAAATTTAAAGTCTGCACACCCATCATGCATCAAATTTTTACTAATTTACTCACTCAAAAATGTTACCTTTGTAATTCCTTTTTTATTCAAAAAGTTTTGTAATTAATTTTCCTCCAAACCGCGAGACGATCAGTAATTGAAATTTATATGTATATGTAGGGTGGGTGGGTGGCCACTATCCCACCCTTCAATCAGTAGAACATTATCAAAAGTTATTTGAAAAATTTATATGAATAAATCTCTAAAAATTGCAATTATTTTGTGCTTATTTATGTCACAACTTTTAATTAAAACCCTTGCTAATGTTTTACTGATTGGAGGGTGGGATAGAGGCCACCCACCCACCCTACATATACATATAAATTTTAATTACTGATCGTCTCGCGGTTTGGAGGAAAATTAATTACAAAACTTTTTGAATAAAAAAAGGAATTACGAAGGTAAAATTTTTGAGTTTTGTAAATGAAAATAACACTGAGTTTATTCCTTACTTACTTGTGAAGTGAAGTAAAGAATAAACTCAGTGTTATATTCATTAGGAAAATACACAATGATTTCTTTAGAAGCTTTGATTTAATATTTCTTGGTTTTATTGATTGATTATTGGAATTATTATCTATATACATAGACATGTTTTATTTTTATACGAAGTACGAAACCTGAAGTTACTAACCGATAGCGCGAATGTACATTTCACAATCGCGAATCGTTTTTTGATATTGATTATTCGCCGTCGTCGGTGCGATTAGTCATTTAAATGAATATTCGTTTCAATACTGGCCGTGTTTATTAAAAACAACATTGCACATGTTTACGTCTGCGGGCACTCGTAACTTCTTTTATTTGTACGTTAAACAAGATTATGGGCGATACAATTTTTATCGCAACTTCCAAAGTTCATATCGGGGGAACCATTAAAACATCGATCCCTCGACACATAAAGGCGGATTCATTATCGCCAGCACAGAGCTCGTGATAATAATATAAAATTTCATCGGACCATTGTGTTCGGGATTTATTTTTGGCGAGTCCGTGAATATTAACAGATTTTTTGTTAATAAAATAGTTGGTTTATAATTGTGCATCTAAATTTTTGTTTATTGTACTTTACTTACCATACCGATTGTCATTTGTTTCCTGTAATGCATCTCTTGACAGCTGTCAACTGTCATCTATTGACATCTATTATCTGTCACTTGTCATCTGTCAACTATCAACTTTCGACTCTTATCATCTTGTCGACTTTTAAAGAGCATTTGTCTATTATTATCTTCTAACTGTCATCAGTCAGTTGTTAGTTGTCATCCATTAACTGTCATTTATTAATTGTGAACTATTACATGTTATCTATTAACATCACCTTCTATCAATTGGTATCTTTTACTTGTTAACTCTCAGCTACTTTCAATGATATTTAATTTTCGACCCTTATCAGTCAGCTATTAACTGTTATTTGTCAACTGACAGCTATTATCCCTTGTCATCTATCATCACACATCTGTCATCTGCCAACTGACATATGTTAATTGTCGACTTTTAACTGTTATCTTCTAATTGCCAGCAGTAAATTGTTAGCTGTCATCCACCGACTTTCATTTATCTGTCATCTGACTTCTATCATTAGTCTAATACCGACTCTCAATTGTTATCTGTTTCAACTATCATTTGTCATCTATCAAATATTGTCTGTTACTTATTATCTAACACCTGCCATATATCATCACGTATCTGCCATCTGTTAATTATTAACTGTGGGTAATATCAGTAATATCTGTAAACTTTCATATTTCAACTGTCGACTACCAACTGTCAACTGCCTTCTGGTGATATATCAACTGTTGACTCTAATCTATTATTTCTCAATTGCCGACTTTCAACTTCCATCTGCTAACAAGTCAATTATGTCATCTATTAACTACCATGTATCAATTGTTAACTAACCTGTTACCTATCATCATCACCTGCAATCTTTCATAACTGACAATAATTAACTGATATCACTCACCTCTTAACTTTCATGTCAACTATCGAATTTTAACTGCCATCTATTATTAACTGTTCCGTGCCGACTGTCTATTGTTAAATTTTAAAAAAAGTGTATTAATTTTTTAAATTTTTAAATGACATTTGTCGTGACATGTGACGAATGTTCTGGATTAACATTATAACCCTTGAAGCAAGGTATGGAATGAGGTCTGCTCGGTAAATGTTATTAATACTGTGCAAGAAATTTTTCTAGTAGTTTACTACAATTCAATGAAGAAATTTAGCCGACAGCATGATACGTACGTATTTAGAATTGAGCAATTTCATTACGTTAAAAGTGACAACGCACTTATTACATGTAAAATCGATGAAGGTGCCTTGTGGAAGTTTCCGGCAACTCGGTGTTGACACGAGTGGAAACTTTACGGGCGGCAACTTTGGGAAACCGCCAGCTGTCAAGACGTGGAAGCGGAGGCTGTTCGACTAAGTTATGACAGCTCAACTTTGACCACGTTTAAAATGTTTCTTCGGTTAATGGCAAAAGTTTCCACAAGGAGAGAGAGGCGTTTTATTAATAATAATGATAATAAACCCCGGACAAGTGTGTCCCCACCCATCATCAATGTTATGGTTATTAAATATGTTTTGGTAATTGTTATTACTTTAAAACTTATGTCTACAAAGTTATTTCTTGAATTATATAACTTTTAAAGGATATTATAGTGTAGTTAATAAAGATATTTCCTTGTAATAAACTGTGATTTTATTCTACGAAATTTTTGCTCATTCAACACAAAACATAATTTAACCATAAGATGAATCACTTAGGTCATAATAATCAATTAATTTATAAATCTCATCAAAGATTCTAAATGATAGGCAACAAACATCATCAATTATAAAACTAAGTGATTTTAATCCTTAGCTTAACTTCTTGTTAACTGTATCGTTAGTTACTACAGTTGATGATGGTTGGCATCATCATTAACAATCTTTTGATTTTCATGGGATTAATGAATAACTGATGATTGAAGGAGGTCAATGATTCTAACAATTTTTGATTTCCATGGGTTTAATGAATAATCGGTGATTGTTATTGCTTTTAAGGATGTCAAAGATTTTTTTTTGAAAAGCATAAACCCAGAAATGTGTAATTAATTATTATCTTTGGAGCAGTACGATGACCCGCATCACACGTATTTACATTTAATACGTTAATCAATTTGTAGTTAACGAACGCCCGCATTTGATAATCGCTGCGCATTAACATGTGTGAAATAAGTCGACGTGTGGAGTGAAATTTAAAAAAAAAGCCTTTCTCCAGTAACCAACGGGAAAGGAATCATATTAACGCGGTATTTGAACATGCACATAATTTAAGTATTAATTTAGGTACCCTTTATCTCTACACAAACTTTGAAAATAATCGATCCATAGATTTATAGGTAGTTTTAGGACCTATCAACTAACTAATTTATAAATAGATTATAGATACTAACACCAAAAGAAGCTAAGAATTATATGAGGACACTCATCTTAAAAATAAAATTAAGCTATTAAATAATTCTCTACTTCTGTTGTCTTTTTTGAAAATTTCAGCTGTAAAAAATTGTATATGTGAACTAGATGCATGACCTAGGAAAATTTTTGAAGGCTCTGCTTTAGTACATACATCTTATAAGTCTGGTAAAAACGTTTCCAAATCTGTTCAGAATGTATAGATTCTAAATACACAATTGATTTAGTTTTAATAGTAATACTTACGGAATTTGAGGTGGACGTGTAGTTTGCGGTACTGTTGGGTGTGAATTGTGTGGGGTAACGTGCGTAGTAGTTAGATGGATGGTTCGCCCACTGACCACGGTAACTAGTCTGGTGTTGGGTAGCCATTGGAGGCTTCACGCCGCCTGGAAACGGCGCCCTATTGCCTCCGTTACTACTCTGTAACAAGAAAAATACAAAATTAATAACCAAAATCAAATACAACACATCAAACTTCTACAAAATTTTAATTCTAAAAAAAAAAAACATCAATCACAATCAGAAGATTGAATGTAAATAAGTGCCAAAGGTTTTTCCTACACAAAAAAAACTTGTTAACCATATTTTTAGAAAACAGATCTAATATTTTCGGATTCTAAAAATTTAAAAGGTTTATCATTAATTTCCTTTGTCAACTCACTTTCTTAGCATCCACCGTGCACATGCCAAACCACTGGCATTATCACCACCATATCAAGAAACAAATGAAGAAAGAAAAAACACTGTTATTCTGCACTTTGATTATTAGACACATACACACGAACACGCACAGTACGAACGCACACAATGTCACCGAATGAAAGAGTCATCGTTTATTTTTCCGGACTCTCGGCGATAATCGTCTTTGTTTCCTTTCGAATTGGCATGGCCGAACTGCAATCTGCACCGTGATTATTAGTCACCTACCGCGTTAGTCATCTCAATAACGAAACGCGCGAACTGCTGTTGCTGCTGCTACTGGGAAGCCAAGGTCCGTCCTCCTCTGATAGGCGCGGAATTTTTTTTTATATACACCGACAAGGCCGAAACGAAACTGGAAAACCGTTCTCATGGAAACAGAATTGCCCAAACACGGATTGGAGGTGAATGGTTCATGTGACAAGCTTAAAATATAGAACATTAAATGAAAACACCGATGGTCCAAAAGTAGAAACCTGGGGTATACCTAATATACAAACATATAGTTTAATCTTTTGATTTTAGGTACCAAAAAAGTGTTTTAGAAAAGATGTTGACTGATTTTCTAATGAATTAAAGATGTAAAAACAATTGCCATCGACTAAAAACATATGAAATGTATTAAAAAAAAATCTGGGTTGATGATGGAGTGAAAATTCGAAACGTTTCCGGCTTAAATTTATAAATATTCAACCAAAATCAAAGAGAATTGTGTTTTTTTTTTACATTTGCGGATTTTCTAATGAATTAAAGATGTAAAAACAATCGCCATCGACTGAAAACATATGCAGTGTATTCAGAAAAGATTTGGGTTGATGATACAGCGAAAATTCAAAACGTTTCCGACTTAAATTTATAAATATTCAACCATAATCAACGAGAATTGTGCTTTTTTACATTTGCGGATTTTCTAATGAATTAAAGATGTAAAAACAATTGCCATCGACTGAAAATATATGCAATGTATTCAAAATAGATTTCGGTTGATGATAGAGTGAAAATTCGAAACGTTTCGCACATAAATTTATAAATATTCAACCATAATCAACGAGAATTGTGTTTTTTTTACATTTGCGGATTTTCTAATGAATTAAAGATGTATAAACAGTTGCCATCGACTGAAAATGTGCGTAATGTATTAGTAATAGATGAGGGTTGATGTTGAAATAATAATTCGAAACATTTTGGTGTTAAATTTGAAAATATTTCATCAAAATCACCGAGAATTGTGTTTTTTTACATTTACGGATTATTTAATGGATTAAATACGTAAAAACAATTGCCATCGACTGGGAATGTACGTAATGTATTCAGAATAGTTGTGGGTTGATAGTGAAGTAAAAAATTAGAAACTTTTTAGGGTTAAATTTAAAAATAATCATTTAAAATCAACGAGTTGTGTTCTTTTACACTTGCATATTTTCTAATGGATTAAGGGCGTAAAAACAATTGCCATCGACTGAAAACTTATGTAATGTATTCGAAAATAGATGTGGAGTAAAAATTTGAAACGTTACGGCGATAAATTTATAAATATTCAACAAAAATCAACGAGAATTGTTTTTCTTTTACAATTGCGGATTATTTAATGGATTAGCGATGTAAAAACAATTGCACTCGATTAAAATCGTACGTAGTGTATTCGTATTTGATGCGGGTTGATGGTGGGTAGAAATACGAAACGTTTTTGGTGTTAAGTTTTAAAATAATCAATCAAATTCAGTGAGTATTGTATTTTTTTTACATTTTCGAATTATCTTATGGATTATAGTCGTAAAAACAATTGCCATCGCTTAAAAACAAATGTATTGTGTTCAGAAATAATGAGGGTTGATGATGGAGTGAAAATTTACGTTTCGGCGGTAATTTTAAAAATAATAAACTAAAATCAGCGACAATTATGATTTCCTTTTCACATCTGCGGATTATCTAATGGATTATGGATTTAAAAACAATTGCCATCGACTGAAAATGTGCGTAATGTATTAGTAATAGATGAGGGTTGATGTTGAAGTAATAATTCGAAACGTTTCAGTGTTAAATTTGAAAATATTTCATCAAAATCAACGAGAATTATGTTTTTTACATTTATGGATTATCTAATGAATTAAAGACGTAAAAACAATTGCCATCGACTGGAAATGTACGTAATGTATTCAGAATAGTTGTGGGTTGAGAGTAAAGCGAAACATTAGAAACTTTTTAGGGTTACATTTAAAAATAATTATTTAAGTTGTGTTTTCTTACATTTGCTTATTTTCTAATTGATTAAGGACGTAGAAACAATTGCCATCGACTGAGAACTTATGTAATGTATTCGAAATAGACGTAGGTTGATGGTAGAGTAAAAATTCGAAACTTTACGGCGATAAATTTATAAATATTCAACCAAAATCAACGAGAATTGTTTTTTTTACAATTGCGGATTATCTAATGGATTAGCGATGTAAAAACAATTGCACTCGATTAAAATCGTACGTAGTGTATTCGTATTAGATGCGGGTTGATGGTGGGTAGAAATACGAAACGTTTTGGTGTTAGATTTAAAAATAATCAACCAACTTCAGTGAGTATTGTATTTTTTTTACATTTTCGAATTATCTTATGGATTATGGAGGTAAAAACAATTGCCATCGCTTAAAAAGAAATGTATCGTGTTCAGAAATAATAAGGGTTGATGATGGAGTGAAAATTTACGTTTCGGCGGTAATTTTAAAAATAATAAACTAAAATCAGCGACAATTGTGATTTCCTTTTCACATCTGCGGATTATCTAATGGATTATGGATTCAAAAACAATTGCCATCGACTAAAAATGTGCGTAATGTATTAGTAATAGATGAGGGTTGATGTTGAAGTAATAATTCGAAACGTTTCGGTGTTAAATTTGAAAATATTTCATCAAAATCACCGAGAATTGTGGCTTTTACATTTACGGATTATTTAATGGATTAAAGATGTAAAAACAATTGCCATCGACTGGAAATGTACGTAATGCATTCAGAATTGTTGTGAGTTGACAGTAAAGTGAAAAACTAGAAACTTTTTAGGGTTAAATTTAAAAATAATTATTTAAGTTGTGTTTTCTTACATTTACTTATTTTCTAATGGATTAAGGACGTAAAAACAATTGCCATCGACTGAAAATGTATGTATTGTATTCGAAATAGATGTGGGTTGATGGTGGAGTAAAAATTCGAAACGTTACGGCGATAAATTTATAAATATTCAACCAAAATCAACGATAATGTTTTTTTTTTTACAATTGCGGATTATCTAATGGATTAGCGATTTAAAAACAATTGCACTCGATTAAAATCGTACGTAGTGCATTCGTAATAGATGTGGGTTGATGGTGGGTAGAAATACAAAACGTTTTGGTGTTAGATTTAAAAATAATCAACCAACTTCAGTGAGAATTGTATTCTTTTTACATTTTCGAATTATCTTATGGATGACGTAAAAACAATTGCCATCGCTTAAAAACAAATGTATTGTGTTCAGAAATAATGAGAGTTGATGATGGAGTGAAAATTTACGTTTCGGCGGTAATTTTAAAAATAATAAATTAAAATCAGCGACAATTATGATTTCCTTTTCACATCTCCGGATTATCTAATGGATTATGGATTTAAAAACAATTGCCATCGACTGAAAATGTGCGTAATGTATTAGTAATAGATGAGGGTTGGTGTTGAAATAATAATTCGAAACGTTTCGGTGTTAAATTTGAAAATGTTTCATCAAAATCACCGAGAATTGTGACTTATACATTTACGGAGTATTTAATGGATTAAAGATGTAAAAAACAATTGCCATCGATTGAAAATGTACGTAATATATTCAGAATAGTTGTGAGTTGATAGTAAAGTGAAAAATTAAAAACCTTTTAGGGTTAAATTTAAAAATAATTATTTAAAATCAAGTTGTGTTTTTTTTTTACATTTTCTTATGTTCTAATGGATTAAGGACGTAAAAACAATTGCCATCGATTGAAAACTTATGTAATGTATTCGAAATAGATGTGTGTTGATGGTGGAGTAAAAATTCGAAACGTTACGGCGATAAATTTATAAATATTCAATCAAAATCAACGAGAATTGTTTTTCTTTTACAATTGCGGATTATCTAATGGATTAGCGATGTAAAAACAATTGCACTCGACTAAAATCGTACGTAATGTATTCGTAATAGATGCGGGTTGATGGTGGGTAGAAATACGAAACATTTTTGGTGTTAAGTTTTAAAATAATCAACCAAATTCAGTGAGTATTGTATTTTTTTACATTTTCGAATTATCTTATGGATTATTGAGGTAAAAACAATTGCTATTGCTTAAAAACAAATGTATAATGTTCAGAAATAATGAGGGTTGATGATGGAGTGAAAATTTACGTTTAGGCGGTAATTTTAAAAATAATAAACTAAAATCAGTGACAATTATGATTCCCTTTTCACATCTGCGGATTATCTAATGGATTATGGATTTAAAAACAATTGCCATCGACTGAAAATGTGCGTAATGTATTGGTAATAGATGAGGGTTGGTGTTGAAATAATAATTCGAAACGTTTCGGTGTTAAATTTGAAAATATTTCATCAAAATCACCGAGAATTGTGACTTATACATTTACGGATTATTTAATGGATTAAAGATGTAAAAAACAATTGCCATCGACTGAAAATGTACGTATTGTATTCAGAATAGTTGTAGGTTGATAGTGAAGTAAAAAATTAGAAACTTTTTAGGGTTAAATTTAAAAATAATTATTTAAGTTGTGTTTTCTTACACTTGCTTATTTTCTAATGGATTAAGGACGTAGAAACAATTGCCATCGACTGAAAACTTATGTAATGTATTCGAAATAGATCTGGGTTGATGGTGGAGTAAAAATTCGAAACGTTACGGCGATAAATTTATAAATATTCAACCAAAATCAATGAGAATTGTTTTTTTACAATTGCGGATTATCTAATGGATTGGCGATGTAAAAACAATTGCACTCGATTAAAATCGTACGTAGTGTATTCGTAACAGATGTGGGTTGATGGTGGGTAGAAATACGAAACGTTTTGGTGTTAGATTTAAAAATAATCAACCAACTTTAGTGAGTATTGTGTTTTTTTTTACATTTTCGAATTATCTTATGGATTATGGAGGTAAAAACAATTGCCATCGCTTAAAAACAAATGTATTGTGTTCAGAAATAATGTGGTTTGATGATGGAGTGAAAATTTACGTTGCGGCGGTAATTTTAAAAATAATAAACTAAAATCAGCGACAATTGCGATTTCCTTTTCACATCTGCGGATTATCTAATGGATTATGGATTTAAAAACAATTTCCATCGACTGAAAATGTGCGTAATGTATTAGTAATAGATGAGGGTTGATGTTGATATAATAATTCGAAACGTTTCGGTGTTAAATTTGAAAATATTTTATCAAAATCACCAAGAATTGTGTTTTTTACATTTACGGATTATCTAATGGATTAAAGACGTAAAAACAATTGCCATCAACTGGTAATGTACGTAATGTATTAGGAATAGATGTGAGTTGATGTTGAAGTAATAATTCAAAACATTTCGGTGTTAAATTTGAAAATATTTAATCATAATCGGAGAATTGTATTAGTACATTATCTAGTGAATTAGAGAGTCAAAAAACAATTGCAATCGATTAGGAACGTACGCAATGTATTCGTAATAGATGTGACTTGATGATGGAGTACAAATTTCGAAACGTTTCGGTGTTGAATTTAAAAATAATCAATCAAAATCGGCGAGAATTGTGCAAGCGTACTTCTGACCTACCACAACAAATGATATATTAATTGGCGTACTTTTGACCTACCACAACAAATTATATACTAATTAGCTCTCTCGCCTACGAGAATTAACAATATATTGTGCTAGCTACCCTTGACCTACCTAACAATCCATATTTGAATAAATTCAGGACTTCTATCAGCGATGGTATTTGAAGAATTAATTTAAATTCAGTTTGCAGTGTTGCCACTATGTTTTCAGTTGAGTCACAATGTTTATTTTGTGGAATATTAAAAGTACATTAATTCTGAACATGTTTACTAATTTTGAGGTCAATTCCTGAGGTGATGTATTTTTTAGAATTATTTGAATCTCGAGGTGCAAATTTTGTTAACTCAAATTCAGTTTGCAGTGTTGTCATTGTGTTTCCAGTTGAGTCACATTGTTTATATTGTGGAATATTAAAAGTACATCAATTCTGAACGTATTTATAAATTTTGAGGTCAATTCCTCTGATGGTGTATTTTTTAAATCATTTAAAGCTCGATGTGAATTTCGTTAATCAAATTCAGTTTGCAATGTTGCCATTGTGTTTCCAGTTGAGTCACATTGTTCATTTTGTAGAATATTAAAAGTACATTAATTCTGAACGTATTTGCAAATTTTGAGGTCAATTCCTCTAGTGATGTATTTTTTAGAACTATTTGAATCTTGAGATAAGAATTTCGTTAACTTACACTACAATGAGAAGTTTTATTTACCTGTGGCTTAAATCCTACACCCCTTATTTTCACAAATCACACAAAAACCTGGTGTACAATTTGTATATTCACAAAATCACGAGCACAATATTACAAAAATAGAAATACACCACCACCAGCACTGATGACCAAGCCTCGACTGTCGTCGCCTATTAGCACCGCGATGACGTCCGATGCAAACGCATTATCAAAGAAGATGACGAATTCCTTAACAGGGGAAGGGGAGACGGGTGGAAAAGGAAACATGCCGTTCACGGAGATAAGATAAGAACGGATTAATCATCGCTGTGTGTGTCAGTACATAATGTGCAGTGCCAATCATGAATTGTTGTTCTTCTCATTTAGTAAATAATAATTACAGCGAATTCTTAAAATTGCGAAAGGCGATTATCGTTACGCAAATAAATTACCACCATTACATTCGGTGAGTTATTATCATTATTATTATTATTAAGTCTTTGCCTTAGGTAATGAAGTCGGGTAAATATTTGCGTGGAGAAGCGTTTCGAGGCTCTAGCGGCGTTTTTCAATTTCGCATTTTAATTAGTTTCGATAATGCTGATGGATTTACGGAATTTCATTTAGTAATCACGCTGTAATGTCTGTGAAAAAAAAATATTAAGAACGATGAAAGTTATGAGTGCAAATCTACTTTTGATTTATTTATAATCAAACGTTTGTTTGTCTTTAGAGCTAAGAACGGCTTGTTGTAGTTAGAGATTAAAAATTGAATATATACGAGGAATGGTAGGAAAGTTTGTACCGTGCAGAGCGCTGGCGAATAGAGTAGACGCCGGATGTGTGCTAATATGTGTTGTAACATATTATAAATGTCCTCATTATAAGCAAATTTTATCTTTATTTATTTCATAACTATTTTGTGCGAATCCTTCTTCTTAGGAAACTGTGCTCTTTATTGTAATAACTGGAGGGTGGGATAGTGGGCACCCATCCATATATACGTATATATATTAAAAAAATATAGTAAATACTGTTTTATTTTTAATGTGTACATTCTAACTCTTAAACTGCTATGGTTTTCAAGAAACTAAAGCACTGATGGTGACTGAAGTAAAAATATATATGTAGGGTGGGTGGGTGGCCACTATCCCACCCTCCAATCAGTAAAACATCTGCACGTATTTTGATTAGTAATTATTTTATTAAATACAAACTTATTGCAAAAGCATTTGTATTAAGAAAATTTGATTTTTGATCAAAGTAAAATTTATAGGGTAAATGAACTACCACATAGTAACGGTCGCTACCATTACTTTCATTAAAATTTAAAGTAGAAATTTGTGTGATATTTCCTAACTTAACTTTAAAAGATGATAGATTACAGTTTTATTAACATCTTTGTACTCCTTTCTAACAAAATTCATAGTATAAAATATGTAAATATACTCAAAATATTAGTCGAAAGGAGTTCTCTTCATTGAAGGATCTTCCACTCAAACCCATGATTGTATATCGATCAATACTGCTTCAGAAGAAAAAAGTTGTTCAATAGAAACGCCAACAATTGTACGTGACGAGCGAATTTCAAAACTAAAAAAGTAAAAAAACTGACCCGAAAGGAAACAAGATCATCCGGATCTACTACCTTTCTTCTTTCGCGTCGTGACCGGCGGCAAAATGGAACAATGTGAAGGTAGCTCGCGCGCGCTCGGCGGTACACCTTGCCGGCGGATGGAAGAGGAAGTAGCGGCCGCCGAGTGAGAGGATGCAGAAAATGGTGTAAGCGACCTCGGATAACCCAGATATCGCGGATTGGCGGCATTGAAGGCATTCTTGCACGGACACGGCCATAATGGGCTAAGTCAGGGTCGTGAGCCTCCTCGCCGACGCTCGAGAGAGACTTCCAAGACCGCGGCGGCGAAGACGATGGCGACGGCGACGAAAATACCCATCAGAGTTGAATCACGCTAGATCCTCTATAAATACCTCTCCGGAATTTACAAATAAATGTTTTGAAGGTCGTCGGCACACTGACATATCTCCTCCTCTTTCAGGAATTATTTTCTTCAAGCCAACCCAAAAAGAATTACAAGATCAATACAATAACTCTTACTAAAAGTGATTGAAGAATTATTATTTTCATGATTGAGTAAATCAATTCCCTGAAGTTGTTAAATTGAATATAAGAGCCTCATTCTTAATAGGGTGATAATTCAAAAAAATGCTTTCCTCATAGAAAAATTGCTACATCACGGAAATTTGAATAAATTAACCCTGATACGAATAAATCAGGGGAGATTCGGGGAAGAACGTCGTAATACGAGTACGAATTTTTATTGGAAATTAAAATCAAAACCATCGATCAAAAGTCGAGAAGGTGTTAAATTACTTTAAGATTAGAAAACTTTGATAATTTACATATTAAGCAAAAACATGATAAAGTACAAAGTAATGATGATAATTCTCAAAAGGCAACCATTGACAATAAAAGCTTAATTTTGTATTAATGTCTTTTAGGAGAAAGCACTAACACCACCTTATCCTTAAGGCAACAATTAACTCCATCCCCAAACTGTAGTATGCGATGACGAACATTAACATCAAACTAATTCAACCGAATTCGCAAACCAATTAGTTTAATACGGTGATTGGCTCAAGTGATTAAGTAATGAACGCAGTAGCTTCTCCAATTACTCCGGGGAGTTACTCACTCCTGCTAACCCACGGTTTTCGGTGAATAATAATCCGGATTCGATATATCGGCGCGGGCTTCTTCTTCCAAATTGGGTTAGGAGAGAGTTTCAGAAATGTATTTAACAATCCGGAACCTATCGCCCGTTAATTATAGAGGTATGCATCCTCTGTACTGCCTCTATCCACCACCACCACATACCCTCCTCCTCCTCACTCTAACCCGTTCTGATTGGAATGGGAAACCGCGAATTTGGCACGAATCCAGTGGCGTGGCGTGAAAGCGAACAGCGCGCGCGCGCGCGCGCCTACATAGCAGTCGTCGACCTTTTCAAGGTCGCCGAGCAGGACGTGCACGCCGTTCCTTTAACTGCACTTGCTCCACATTCCTGCGAATTATTCTGCGATACCACAGTAACACAACATTATTGCAAATTTTAATTGATTTATTCAAACAATTTTTGATGATGTTTTACTGATTAGAGGGTGTGATAGAGGACACCCACCCACCCTACATATACATATAAACTATAATTCCTTATCGTCTTGCGGTTTCCAATAAAATTAATTACAAAACTTTTTGAACAAAACAGAAATTAAACAGGTAAAATTACTGAGTGAGTAAATTAGTAAAAATTTGATGTATGATGGGTGGGCTGACTTTAAATCCAAATAAGATGGGAGTAGATATAGAAAGTAATTTACATTTAAACTTAAATTTAGATTTTGTTCTATTTTTTAATACATAAAGGGTTTGATTGTTTTTAGCAACAAAATCATCAACGATTAGCAATTAAAGTTATCATGTATATGTAGGGTGGGTGGGTGGCCTCTATTCCACCCTCCAACCAGTAAAACATAAGCGAGGGTTTTAATTAAAAGTTGTAAATATAAATAAACACAAAATAATTGTAATTATTAGAAATTTATTCATTCAAATTCTTCCAATAATTTTTGATGATGTTTTACTGATTGGAGGTTGTAATAGAGGCCACCCACCCACCCTACATATACATAAAAACTATAATTCCTTATCGTCTCGCGGTTTCCAAAAAACTTGATTACAAAACTTTTAAAATAAAAAAAAATAAAAACGTTAAAATTTTGAGTTAAAAAATTAGTAAAAATTTGATGCATGATGGGTGGGTAAACTTTAAATCCAAATTAGATAGGATTAGCTATAGAATGTCATTTAAATTTAAACTTAAATTTTCATTTTGTTTTTTTTATTACATAAAGGGTTTGAGTGTTTTTTGCAGGAAAATCATCAACAATTGACAATTAAAGTTATCATGTTTATGTAGGGTGGGTGGGTGGCCTCTATTACACCCTCCAATCAGTAAAACATAATCGAAGGTTTTAATTAGAAGTTGTAAAATGTAACAAACAAAATAATTGCAATTTTTAGAGATTTATTCATTCAAATTTTTCCAATAATTTTTGATGATGTTTTACTGATTGGAGGGTGGGATAGAGGCCACCCACCCACCCTACATATACATATAAATTTCAATTACTGATAGTCTCGCGGTTTGAAATAAAATTAATTACAAAACTTTTTGAATAAACAAGAAATTAAAAATGTAAAATATTTGTGTGAATAAATTAATAAAAATTGTAAGCGTGATGGGTGGGCATAGTTTATCTAAATTAGATAAGATTATCTACAAAAAGTCATTTATATTTAAACTTAAATTATTGTTTTATTTTTTATTAAATAAAGTGTTTGATTGTTTTTAGCAGCAAAATCATCTACGATTAGCAATTAAAGTCATCATGTATATGTGGGGTGGGTGGGTGGCCTCTATTCCACCCTCCAACCAGTAAAACATAAGCGAGGGTTTTAATTAAAAGTTGTAAATATAAATAAACACAAAATAATTGTAATTATTAGAAATTTATTCATTCAAATTCTTCCAATAATTTTTGATGATGTTTTACTGATTGGAGGTTGTAATAGAGGCCACCCACCCACCCTACATATACATAAAAACTATAATTCCTTATCGTCTCGCGGTTTCCAAAAAACTTGATTACAAAACTTTTAAAATAAAAAAAAAATAAAAACGTTAAAATTTTGAGTTAAAAAATTAGTAAAAATTTGATGCATGATGGGTGGGTAAACTTTAAATCCAAATTAGATAGGATTAGCTATAGAATGTCATTTAAATTTAAACTTAAATTTTCATTTTGTTTTTTTTATTACATAAAGGGTTTGAGTGTTTTTTGCAGGAAAATCATCAACAATTGACAATTAAAGTTATCATGTTTATGTAGGGTGGGTGGGTGGCCTCTATTACACCCTCCAATCAGTAAAACATAATCGAAGGTTTTAATTAGAAGTTGTAAAATGTAACAAACAAAATAATTGCAATTTTTAGAGATTTATTCATTCAAATTTTTCCAATAATTTTTGATGATGTTTTACTGATTGGAGGGTGGGATAGAGGCCACCCACCCACCCTACATATACATATAAATTTCAATTACTGATAGTCTCGCGGTTTGAAATAAAATTAATTACAAAACTTTTTGAATAAACAAGAAATTAAAAATGTAAAATATTTGTGTGAATAAATTAATAAAAATTGTAAGCGTGATGGGTGGGCATAGTTTATCTAAATTAGATAAGATTATCTACAAAAAGTCATTTATATTTAAACTTAAATTATTGTTTTATTTTTTATTAAATAAAGTGTTTGATTGTTTTTAGCAGCAAAATCATCTACGATTAGCAATTAAAGTCATCATGTATATGTGGGGTGGGTGGGTGGCCTCTATTCCACCCTCCAACCAGTAAAACATAAGCGAGGGTTTTAATTAAAAGTTGTAAATATAAATAAACACAAAATAATTGTAATTATTAGAAATTTATTCATTCAAATTCTTCCAATAATTTTTGATGATGTTTTACTGATTGGAGGTTGTAATAGAGGCCACCCACCCACCCTACATATACATAAAAACTATAATTCCTTATCGTCTCGCGGTTTCCAAAAAACTTGATTACAAAACTTTTAAAATAAAAAAAAAATAAAAACGTTAAAATTTTGAGTTAAAAAATTAGTAAAAATTTGATGCATGATGGGTGGGTAAACTTTAAATCCAAATTAGATAGGAGCTATAGAATGTCATTTAAATTTAAACTTAAATTTTCATTTTGTTTTTTTATTACATAAAGGGTTTGAGTGTTTTTTGCAGGAAAATCATCAACGATTGACAATTAAAGTTATCATGTTTATGTAGGGTGGGTGGGTGCCCTCTATTACACCCTCCAATCAGTAAAACATAATCGAAGGTTTTAATTAGAAGTTGTAAAATGTAACAAACAAAATAATTGCAATTTTTAGAGATTTATTCATTCAAATTTTTCAAATAATTTTTGATGATGTTTTACTGATTAGAGGGTGGGATAGAGGCCACCCACCCACCCTACATATACATATAAATTTCAATTACTGATAGTCTCGAGGTTTGAAATAAAATTAATTGCAAAACTTTTTGAATAAACAAGAAATTCAAAATGTAAAATATTTGTGTGAATAAATTAATAAAAATTGTATCCATGATGGGTGGGCCTAGTTTAAATCTAAATTAGATAAGATTATCTACAAAAAATCATTTATATTTAAACTTAAATTATTGTTTTATTTTTTATTAAATAAAGTGTTTGATTGTTTTTAGCAGCAAAATCATCAACGATTAGTGTTTAAGTTATCATGTATATGTAGGGTGGGTGGGTGGCCTCTATCCTACCCTCCAACCAGTAAAACATAAGCGAGGGTTTTAATTAAAAGTTGTAAAACGTAAACATAACATTATTGCAATTTTTTAAGATTTATTCATTCAAATTTTTTAAATAATTTTTGATGATGTTTTACTGATTGGAGGGTGGGATAGAGGCCACCCACCCACCCTACATATACATATAAATTTCAATTACTGATAGTCTCGCGGTTTAAAATAAAATTAATTACAAAACTTTTTGAATAAACAAGAAATTCAAAATATAAGTTTTGAGTGAATAAATTAATAAAATTTTTATACATGATGGGTGGACATACTTTAAATCTAAATTAGATAAGATTAGCTATAGTAGGTGATTTATATTTAAACTTAAATTCGGATTATGCTTTATTTTTTACTACATACAAGGTTTTATTGTTTTGTAAGCAGCAAAATCATCAACGATTAGTATTTAAAGTTATCATGTATATGTAGGGTGGGTGGGTGGCTTCGATCCCACGCTCCAATCAGTAAAACATAAGCGAGGGTTTTAATTAAAAGTTGTAAAACGTAAACAACATTATTGCAATTTTTTAAGATTTATTCATTAAAATTTTTCAAATAAATTTTTGATGATGTTTTACTGATTGAAGGGTGTGATAGAGGCCACTACACATACATATAAATTTCAATTATTGATAGTCTCGCGGTTTGAAATAAAATTAATTACAAAACTTTTTGAATAAACAAGAAATTCAAATATAAGTTTTGAGTGAATAAATTAATACAAAAATTATGCATGATGGGTGGGCATACTTTAAATCTAAATTAGATAAGATTAGCTATAGTAGGTGATTTATATTTAAACTTAAATTCGGATTATGCTTTATTTTTTATTACATACAAGGTTTTATTGTTTTGTAAGCAGCAAAATCATCAACGATTAGTATTTAAGTTATCATGTATATGTAGGGTGGGTGGGTGGCCTCTATCCCACCCTTCAATCAGTAAAACATTAGCGAGGGTTTCATTAAAAGTTATAAAATATAAATAAACACAAAACAATTGCAATTTTTAGAGATTTATCATTCAAATTTTTCCAATTAATTTTTGATGATGTTTTACTGATTGGAGGGTGGGATAGAGGCCACCCACCCACCCTACATATACATATAAATTTCAATTACTGATAGTCTCGCGGTTTGAAATAAAATTAATTACAAAACTTTTTGAATACAAAAAAATTCTAAATGTGAAATTTGTGTGTGATTAAATTATTAAATATTTTATGCGTGATGGGTGGGCATACTTTAAATATAAATTAGATAAGATTAGCTATTGACATGCATTTATTTTTAATCTTAAATTTTGATTTTGTTTTATTTTTTATTATATAAAGGGTTTGATTGTTTTTAGCAGCAAAATGATCAACGATTGGCAATTAAAATTATTAAGTATATGTAGGGTGGGTGGGTGGCCTCTATCCCACCCTGCAATCAGTAAAACATAAGCGAGGGTTTTGATTTGTTCAATTGTTTTATAGGATATTACAGTTAAGTAAATTGTGGATGTGCTATGCTATAGCAGTCAATAATTAAAGGACTGTTTGTAATTTAAGTATTGTATATATGTAGGGTGGGTGGGTGGCCTCTATCCCACCCTCCAATCTGTAAAACACACGGGAAGGTTTTGCTGAATTCTTAATGTAATTAATATAAGTAATGCGTTGATTTTTTTAAACTAAATTATCGATTTTGTATAATCTAAATTCTATTAGAACGTCGCGTATGTTTTACAGGTTAGAGGGTGGGATATAGGCCACCCACCCACCCTACATATACATGCAAACTTCAACTGAAAAACTGTCTGTGATTTTTATAATTCCAATTAAATATTTTGGAAATTGTTTTCAAAACGATTACCAAAAGAATGTAATTTATGTAAAAAGTAAAAAAATAGTCAAATGTAGATCTTATTATCGTGTATATTTTTTAGATTGTAGGGTAGATCAAAGTCTACCCACCCACCTTACATATACAAATAAACTTAAGATAGAAAGATTTCTGTGGTTAAAAAAAAATAATTTCATATTCTAAAAGTTTTTCAAATTAAAAACGACTGTTTGTAATTAATATATTGTATATATGTAGGGTGGGTGGGTGGCCTCTATCCCACCCTCTAATCTGTAAAACATACGGGAAGGTTTTGCTGAATTCCTAGTGTAAATAATATAAGTAATGCGTTGATTTTTTTTAAACAAAATTACCGATTTTGTATAATTTAAATTCCAATTATATCTAAGTGTATATTTTGTAGGTATAAGGGTAGGATAGAGGCCACCCACCCACCCTACATATACATGCAAACTTCAACTCAAAACCTGTGCGTGATTTTTAAAATTCTAATCACATACTTTGGAAATTGTTTTCAAAATTAATGTAGAAGTTTGTAATTTATGTGAAGGCTAAAATAACAAATTAGCTAATTGTAGATCCTTTTAGACCTTTTTTATGGTTTTATTGATTGTAGGGTAGAATTCCTGATGTGATTAATATTAGTAATGAATTGATTTTTTTTTAAACACAATTATCAATTTTGTATAATCCAAATTCTATTAGACCTACTTGTATATTTTGAAGTTTGCAGGGTAATTTATGTAAAAAGTAAAAAATTAGTCAAATGTAAATCTTAATTGATTCTCGGGTATATTTTATTGATTGTAGGGTTGGCCAAAAGCCACCTACCCACCTTACATATACAAACAAACTTAAGCCAGAAAAATATCTGTGGATTTAAAAAAAATTTCATCTCATATTCTACAAGTTTTTCAAAATTAAAAACGACTGTTTGTAATTAATGTAATTTATATATGTAGGGTGGGTGGGTGGTATCTATCCCACCCTCCAACCTGTAAAACACACGCGAAGGTTTTACTGAATTGCTGATGTGATTAATATTAGTGATGCATTGATTTCTTAACTAAATTATCAATTTTGTATAATGCAAATTCTATTAGACCTACGTGTATATTTTGGTGGTTGGAGAATAGGATAGAGGCCACCCACCCACCCTACATATATATGCAAACATCAACTAAAAAACTGTTTGCCAGTTTTAATATTTTAATCACATAATTTGGAAGTTTTTTTTGAAAATTACTATCGAAAATTTGTGATTTTTGTAAAGGGTTGCAACATAACAAATTGGTCAAATGTACATCTTTTAGGTTGTGATAGAGGCCACCCATCCACCCTACATATACATATAAACTATAATTCCTTATCGTCCCGCGGTTTCCAATCAAATTAATTACAAAACTTTTTGAATAAAAAAAGAAATTGAAAAGGTACAATTTTTGAGTGAGTAAACTAGTAAAAAATTGATGCATGATGGGTGGGCAGAGTTTAAATTCAAATTAGATAAGATTAGCTATAGAAAGTCATTTATATTTTAACTTAAATTTGGATTATACTTGATTTTTTTTATTACATACAAGGTTTTATTGTTTTGTAAGCAGCAAACTCATCAACGATTAATATTTTTAAGTTATCATGTAGGGTGGGTGGGTGTCCTTTATATTCTACATATGGAAAGAAAAAGTATTTGATTTGTGAATTATGATAATGAGGTATAAGCCTCCACAGTTAATAAAAATGATCTACTAAATTTTAAATAATTTTACTAAAAAATATAATAAATTATTAACATTTTATAACAACATAATTTCAACAGGATGGTGCAACTTAACATAACGAATAATCACCGCCACCAAAAACTATTCTCTCTCTTTTAAATATAATGATTTAAAAAAAGTACAAATTTATATCCAATAAATTCAATTCATAAAACTTATTTTTATTGTTACCCCAATTTGTAGCTATTATTAATAGGGAAATAATAATTCAAAGTAAATTATTATTGTTATAATTGTTGCTGTTAAACTAATTATTAAATGTGTGATTTTAGATCTAAAAATGAATAAATCATTAAATTATGATGAGATTTCAACAAGATGGCGCAATCTACTATTAATCAATATTGAATCAAAAACTCTAGCAAAAACCAAATCAAATTTAAATCAAATAAAAATTAATAATTCAAAATTATTGAATTATTATTTTTTTGCCAACAAATCACACATTACTATTATTATAGTTATCGATGTTGACAGTTCGCTGTAATTCCTTAACATCACACTTTGGATAAATTTAGTACCATATTTAATCAATAGGCGTTACCGTAATGTACTTTTTAAAAATTAATAAATAATTTATCAAGATAACAAATTTAAAAAAATCTTACTTTTTGTTACCTTATTTATATGTAGTATGTTTAAAAACCTTAATAATATTTACAGTACTCTATAATAATAACCTATGTGTTTAATTATCCTGTATTCTACTTAATTTAACTGTTAATTATTGTATTAATCAATTCCGTTATAATTATTTCGTTTTAAACACACGTTTTTTTTAACGTTTTCGTTAACCGAAATTAAAATTTTAAATAATGTTTTAACTATAATTGATGTATTACCCAATATCTTGCAGACATCGCAGCGGTCTTAACGGCTTCAGTCAAGTTTTCGATCACTTACCTGTAACAAACAAACAAAATAAACATTAATTAAGTATATTAATTAAAATTCTATTATTAAAGATTCATTTTGGAGAATGTATTCAAAATCACGTTAATTTTTTTAAAATTATTTATCACTATTTTTAATATTACATTTACACTACAACGAACGTTAGGTTATGTCTGCTATTTGACAGCTGTCATCCGTCATTTTTATGACATCTGTCATTTACTTGTTATCCTTTATTTCTCATTGTTAAAAACAGCAAAAGTTTCTTCCGTTTTTTTTGCCATCTGTCTGTCACTACATTTCAAATGAGCACTCATCACTTATCTGTCAATTGTTGTTTTTCATTTGTTTTTTGTTTTCATTTCAAAAATATCAACTGTCATTAGCGAAAAAAAAAAATTATCTATGACCTTTTATCTGTCTGTACTGCAATAAATTATTTCTTGCTTGTAATCTATAATTTGTCATATGCAATCTGTAATTTTTTTGTCATTGTCAAAATAGCACTACAGATGATCTGTCAAGTTTGTCATTGTCTGTCGTATGTAATCTGCCAATTTTTTTATCATTGCTAAAACATCACAATCTTTTATCTGTCACATACCATCTGTCAATTTTTTGTCATTAACTGTTAACTGTCAAAACAGCGTAATTTATTATCTATCATATATTATCTGTCGATTCTTTGTCATTGTCAAAACAGCGTAATCTATTATATGCTATATACCATCTGTTAAGTTTTTGTCATTGTCTGTCATATACCATCTGTCAATTTTTTGTCACTAACAGATGATATATGACAGTTAGTGACAATTTTTTTTATCATTGTCAAAACAGCACAATCTATGATCTATCACATAGTCTGTCCATTTTTTGTCATTATATGTCATTATGACAAATATACCATTTGTCAATTTTTTGTCATTGTCTGTCATATGCCATCTGTCAATTTTTTGTCACATATCTTCTGTCATTGGTCATTGTCAAAACAACGCAAACTATTATCTGTCATATAACATCTGTTATTTTTTTATCATTGTCAAAAAACAGCGCAATCTATTATCAGTCATATACCAGCTGTCAATTTTTTTGCCATTATCAAAACAGCGTAATTTATTATCTGTCACATACCACCTGTCACTTTCATGTCATTATCTGTCATATACCATCTGTCAATTTTTTATCACTGTCAAAACAGCGCAATCTGTTATCTGTCATATACCATCTGTCAAGTTTTTGTCATTATCTATCATATACCATCTGTCAATGTCTTTTGTCATTGTCAAAACTGCGCAATCTATGATCTGCCACATAGAATCAAAAGTCATTTTTTTTATCATTATCAAAACAGTGTAATCTGTCGATTCTTTGTCATTGTATGTCATATAACATCTGTCAATTTTTTTTGTCATTGTTAAAACAGCTCCATCTATTATCTGACACATACAATCTGTCAATTTTTTGTCATTATCTGTCATATACCACCCGTCAATTTTTTGTCATTGTCTGTCATATACCTTCTGTCAATTTTTTTGACATTGTCAAAACAACGTAAACTCTAATCTGTCGTATACCATCCGCAATTTTTTTGTCATTCTCAAAACAGCGCAATCTATTATCTGTCATATACCATCAGTCAATTTTCCTTCATTATCTGTCATATGCCATCTGTCAGTTTTCTCATTGTCAAAACAGCGCAATCTATCATCTGTCACATAGAATCTGTCAATTTTTTGTCATTGTCTGTCATATACCTTCTGACAATTTTTTTATCATTGTCAAAACAACGCAAACTATTATCTGTCATTATTTTATCATTGTTAAAACAGTGCAATTTATTATCTGTCTATTTTGTTTTTTCATTGTATAAATAGCGGAAATATTAATCATGTATTTCATGTTAAATATCACCTCTATTCTGGTAACTTCTCTCATTTGTTATTTGTCATTTATCATTAGTTTTGTATGCATTAACAATCTTTTTCATTGTCATTAAAGAAGCAGAGCAAATCATTATTATCAGTGCTTTTTTTTTTATCTGCCAACTTTCATCCATCTCTTACCTAGATAATGTATAAATTTTAATCTGCTATCTATTACCTGTAATCCATCATTTGTTATTTATTATTTGTTATCTACATAGTTTTTTTTTTGTTTATTAATTTTCATTCATTGTCATTGACGAAAAATATATTTTTTTGTACATCATTCAACTATCATTTAATAATTGTCACTTGTTATATGACAACTCTAATTTGCAATTTGTTATCTGAAATCTTCTAGCTGTAATCTTATTTGTCATTGTCAAAACTACGTAAGTATTGCCTGTCTGCTTTTATAAGTATTCTATCTATCGTCTGTAAATGATTTATTGCATCTCTCTCTCTTTTTAACAATTTTTATTTGCCATTTATCATGAGTCTATTAATATTATTGGTTTATCATCTACTTCTATCGTCTGTAAAGTCATCTATATTCTATTTATCATCTACAATTTGTGTCATCCGTCATCTGTCATGAGTAATTTTCTTATTGCATCATCTTTCAGTGATATTTCAAGAAAGTAAATATTTATCGTAAGTTTCCTTTTATCTGTCATCTGTCATCAGTCTTCCACAGCTGCTGTTTGACATTTGTCATCTGTCAAATATTTATTGTAAGTATCCTTTTATCTGTCGTCAGTCACCAGCTGCTGTGTGACATTTGTCATCTGTCATGACAACATATTTTTTCATGTGTAAACTTTTACTATTATTACAAAAAAACACAAATATTTATAATCTGTCTCTCATCTATCTTTTGTTTTATGTCATCATCTGCTAATTATTACACACCTGCAATAAATCATTATCTGCATCTGTTATGTTTTTTTACTTTCCCTATATGAAATATAGGGGGAAGTATTGTGATCGTGATTTTTTAGTATGTGTCATATTTTACGGTCATTGGTAAGAAGGGCAAATATTTATTATATGTGAGTTCATCTATCTGTCATCTGCCATCTGTAATCCATCATCTGTCAAATCTTATTTGTGACTCTCAACACGGCGTAAATGTTAATTGTCTGTTTCTTGACATCACTTATAATGCCATCTATCTGTTACCTATTAAAAGCTATTTCCCATATATTATCACTAATGCCATCTATAATCTATCTGTCATCTATAATATATCATTCTCCACCTGCTAAGTGTCAAAATTTTGCAAAAATGCTAATACAAACACAATGGTAAATGAATCAGCAAATGGTAGAGATATTCAAAAACCCTTGAACGAAAATGTACTAACAGAAATGGAAGATAATCCAAGGATTTCTAGAAATAGTCCTCCGAAGAATTTAAATAACGATTATTGTACTTCAAGAATAAATCCTTCGCTGACATTTAAACGATTTGAATTAATATTCTTTTATTTCTAATCTGAAAATTATAAAAAAAATACCTAGATGTAAAATTTAGCTAATTAAGCATCAAAATTCAACCAGAATGAGTGTTTTTATAATAATACCTCAAAACAATCGCTAGAAACAAAATGGCAGCACTCAAAACTCGAATGAAAGGAAATGAAATTTTATCCCGAGATTTAGAAAATTGTAAAAAATAACAAACAACAGGAGGAATTAGTTTAAAATTGATTCAAATCTATTCACGATTAGTGTATTTAAAATATTACCTCAAAATAGTTGCCATATCTTAACCAGAAACAAAATGGCAACAATCAAAACTCTATTATTGAAAATAAAATTGCGTTCGGCGCTTTGAAAGTGTGTAAAAAAATTAACGGCTAGTGGAATTAGCTTAAAAATTTCAATATTCAATTTAGAATTAGTGTATTTTTATTTGACATTTATCATGAGTTTTTATCTGTCATCTGTCAACAGTCATTAACTGCTGTATGGCAACTGTCATGACAGATTTTTTATGTGTGAACTTTCATTATAATTGCAAAACACATACATTTTTATAATCTGTCTTCTATTTTATGTCATCTTCTATCCATCACATTTAAAACAATCGCAATATTGTAGCTAGAAACAAAATTGCAAAACTTAAATGAAAAGAAATAATTTTTTATTCAACCGTTTCAATTGTAAAAAAATAAATACACGTGGAATTAATTTAAAAATTTCAAAATATATTCATAATTAATATAATTATAATATTACCGTAAAACAATTGCCATATCATAGCTGTAAAGAAAATGACAACACTCAAAACTCGAATGAAAAGAAATAAAATTGCGTTCGGCAATTTAGAACGTTCTAAAAAAATTAACGACATATGAAATTTGCCCAAAAATTTCAAAAATATATTCAGAAATAGTGTATTTATAAAAGCAACTTAAAACAATTGCCAAATCATAGCTAATAATAAAATTTTAGCACTCAAAACTTCAATGACAAAAATAAAATTGCATTCGGCGGTTTAAAAAATTGCAAAAAAAATATTAACGCGTGTAATTAGTTTAAAAATTACAGAAGCCATTCACAATTAGTGTGTTACAATAATACACCACAAAACAATTGACATTACCTAAAATATATATCACACCTTGCCATCTATCATGATGAGTTACTTTTCATTGTCTTGTAAAAGAGAACAAATATCTATGATCTGTCTTCCTTTAAGTCTTCTTTCAACAATCATCTAACACAAGCCTTCGTTTGTCTGTAATCTGTCATCTATTACTGTCATTGACAAACAGCAAATATTAATTACCTATGTAATTATTAAATAAAAACACGACTGTTTAGAATTTTGCTTTATTTGTAAATACACTTCTACAATTGTTTCACCACACTGTGGCTTCATCAGGCAGATGAGTAACCTATGTTGTTTTAATTATCGTCTTTCTTCTGTCTAGTTATGTATATTGTCGGGCATTCGTTTTGTTTTTTAATTAACTGTCATCTTCCACTCTCAAAAAGAATAAATATTTATCATCTTTGTTCTTTCTTTTTCCATCAAGCAGCTATAATCTATTTTTTACTCAGCACGGTTCATCGCTCACCTTTCATGTTTTATCTTTGCTCTATTTTCCTTCATCTTTCATCTCTCTAGTATCAAATATAACATCGGATAACACAAGGCATCTTTGATGTGTCAAATGTGCAAATTTTTATCATCTGTCAACTGTAATTTGTATCACCTCCAATATCATGAGTCATTATTTTTCATTGAGTCATTTAAAAGACCACAAATGTTTATAATCTTTGGCTCCCGTTATCTGTCTTCTGTCGCATGTTATCAGTCATCTAACACTTGCTGCATATCATATTCATCTAGCATCTATTTTGTGTCTTCAGTTATGTGTCTTTTTTCATTTTATTTTTCATCTAAATAAGTATAAATAATATGTGTGGCTTATGTCGTATGTCATCTATCTATCAAAAAATAAGCAAAATGAATGGATGAAATGAAATGCTACGCGATAAGTAAGAAGGTATACTGGTTTCCAAAGAAGATCCAGAAATAGTTAACATATCAAAACCGGTAGGTAAATGAACAAAGATGGTTATGATGAGTAATGGTTTATTGCAGCGTTTTGCACATACATACATAGAGAAGGTGGCCAGAAACAATTTTGGGAGCTGTTTATTAAAGATTAGGCTTTAACTCGAAGTAAACATAAGGGGAAGGGCAGATAATGTATCCATTGTATAATCTGCTTTCTGATAATAAATTTCTTGTATTGTGTTGAATGTTATAGCCAGTTTTGCCTTAAAGACAAGGGTGTCTCTGGGATCCAACAAGCTTTACTTGCCAATGTGATTAACAACAAGACTTCTTGCCATTTCTGTGTGGGATTCAGAAGAGTCAACTGTAACCAAGCGAAAAAAAACTGGATTCTGGTGTCAGATACTTTCTAAAACTACCTACAAATTGTAATATAAAGTGTCTGTGTTCTGGATCCTCTTTTGAAACCATCAATAATTCTAGATCTTAGTCTAAAGTACGCTAAGAAAACATCAGATAAATTACGGAAATCGCTTTTGTGTGTACTCGAGTTAATTTGAATATTTCCATGCTCGATGGAACGAACGAACGAACGAACGACGGGATTCAGGGATTAATCTCGTTCATCAATCTACATTTCACTAGTGGCGGGGTAATGCATTTCACAGAAAATGAACCCCCGGAAAATTCTCCACCCTCAGAACATCCACTCCATGAAACACAAATTAACATTCACCGGTCCGGATCGATCGGGCGGCGGCAGCGGCGGCGGTCCCTTAATTAATTTGAGCCGCACAGCGCCCTCACCTCCGCCGCCGCCCCCGCTGCACCTCCTCGTCGACGCTTAACGGGCGGCAACGGCGGCGCCACCCCACCATCCATTGGCCCCCGATCATCACATCGACATCACAGCGTTCGTCGAAATTAACATTTATATCGAATTCCAGAGACGGTTTTAATATACCCAAGACTTTTTTTCTTCATCGAAACGTTTAAATTACGATAAATAGAAATCACATACATAAAGACACAAATAGCCAAACACTACTAATGCATAGGTTATTATTTTTTATTAAGTAGAACCCTCGCTTAATAACCCACCCTACATATATCTGGAACATTAAGCTAAAACAGTGTTTCTATTTCCTTGAAAACATCAACATCATAAAAATTGTCAATTAAAAACAAAAAACATAAAACTGTGACAGTGATGTGAAAGTATATGTATATGTAGGGTGGGTGGGTGGCCACTATCCCACCCTCCAATCAATAAAACTTAAGCGAGGGTTTGATTAATAAACATTTAAACAATTATTTACATTTTTTAAAAATAAAACGTTCTTTTATTTATATTCTTCAAATAATCTTTGTATGTATTCTTTAAAAAAATATTATTATAAACTAATTGCACGAAAATTAGATCCAACGTAGTGATTCGTTGGTCACAAACGGACGGGTTTTCGAGTGAAACACAATACCCTGACCGAAACGTTTTGACGTCAGCGGTGCCGAACCGTTAGATAATTGCATTTTTGGAATTCCGTTCTCTGGAAGACACGTGAATAATAGTAATGAGTTTACACGCACTGTTGAGTCGAACGTGACGTCATTTGGCGATGATAAACACGAGTAATTGGTTTTATTCGAAGATAAACTCGAAATTCGACGAAATCACATTGTAAAACTCATTTCATCATGCCTGGAAAATAATTGATTCTCGCCAGTCAAAAAACAAATTTTTAACCACGAGATAAGAAATTAATATTTAATTACAGTCGACACTGTCTATAGTGAAACTCTATATAGTGAAAAACTCTTTATAGTGAAATTTTTTCAAACCCCAAAATATTTTAATGAAAATTCATGTAAAAAGCACTGCATATAGTGAATCTGTAAAATAGGAACACTCTATATAATAAAATTTTTACCGGAATCTTATGTATAAATTTTTATGCATTTATTGAGATTTTGGCTACTTCGGGTTTCCCATTTCTACCTAACATTAGCACGAACTGAATTTTGACGACTCACTGTTTTGAAAATGTTCTTAAAGCGTTTATAACTCCTAACAGGCAAAATGTAAATCAAGTACAATAGATTTCAGTGAGAAACACGGGGAAGTACCCCGGGGAAACCCATTTTATATGTAGTCGATGCGTAGATTAATTCGCTAACAGGTTAAAAAAAAACTGATTATTTTTCCTAGTACATAATGTGTATGTTGTTTAGCAATTTATTGAGACTACACAAATTTTAAATGTACATATGTATGTATTAACAGATTTTGTATTATGTATTCTTTTTATTTCGTTTGTAGTATTTAGCCCTCTACATACATATGTAATGTGTACAGTATGCACATTATGTACATTAAACTTTTAAATGTTTAATAAACTTTTTTAATAAGTAATTCAATTTTGAAATTTTTGTTTCTCTTTATATAGTGAAAAACTCTATATAGTGAAATTTCGGTCAACATTTTGGCCCTTCACTATATAGAGAGTCGACTGTAATAATAATTGCAAAAAAAATAAATTAGTTGATCAGAATATAGAATCTGATATTAATTAATACAAATAAAACGGTGGAATGACTACGTGGTCTACTCTAAAAATTTCTTTTACGTCCTATTTTAAATTAAACATGCATATATTTGCAGTAAATGTATGATGCAGAGCGATAATAAAAATGTGAAAAAAAAACACCGTTGTGTTTTCTACAGCAACCCCATACGTACACACGAAATATGACCTGTCAGAATGGGGGAAAACATTCGCAACTGTCGCCGGGGTGCTCATTTCCGGAACGTTGCAATGGATATTTTATGCATATACTCCCCAAATATGTCAGCAATATTTATGTACGTGTATTACACTCAAATATTTTTTAAATAAAGATTGAATATAGGTAGAAAGTTAAATTTAGAATTGGTCAAAAAATTGGCACCGTCATAAACATTTCAAAGCTTTTACAGGTGAACGCACTGCGCCTTAATAGGTTTTAAATGCTCGCCAGGTAATTAGCGAGGTAATTTGCTATGAACTCGTCGACTGGGAGAAATTAACATCTTCTGCCATTACACTCTACGCTAATTCACACTAGCGCGCCTTTAATTGCCCTTTTGAAAATTTCCTTTCTGCACCACCGTTCGTGTCGACCAATGGCACTACAAGTATAAAGCACAAGAGGGAGAAAATTCACGGTATTAAATTAAATTCGACCTATATTCGTACGTGTACTATAAGAACGGAAAAGAATGAAGGCCTAAATTAGGGTTTAGAAAAAAATGCGTCAACATTTAACTGGAGGAGGTCAAGAAGATCGAATTATTTGTAAGGTATCATAATGATTAGCTTAATGTGACAAAAAAAAATACACAGGGTGAGTTCTTTTTTAGATGTTCTCTATGGGGATCTCGGAAACTATAAGAGATAGAAAACGGTTAGATGGGGAAAGAAGTGTAAATTTACGAGGCGAATAAAATTCCATTTTCAAAGTTTTCAAAAAAGTCATGGGCAACTAGATATTTTGAAAAGTAAAAAGTCATTTTTTTCAAATCGGTATCTTTCGATTGGTATAACAGATAGAAACAAACTATACAAAAAAAAATTTCAGATAATTTTATGCAGATTAATAAAACATATTTTTATCGCCATTATTTTCCGAGATATGACGCAATCTTGCATTTTTTTAAATATAAACCATAGTTGGCCATGACCTCATTCAATAGACTATTTTTTCCTCTTTAATCCGATATCACATATGGCATAGTTCTATTTCTAAAAATAGGTGAGTTATAGTAATTTTAAGTTTTATTATAAATTAAAAAAATAGTTAGCCATGAAAAAGATAAAGGTATAACAATTGCAGTTGTTTATAATAATAGCAATGTTTTAATCCAAAACTTTGTTTTTTCTATCAGTTATAATAACCGAAATATATTTATTTGAAAAAATTGACACCTTTCACTTTTTCAAAATATCTAGTTACCCTTGACTTTTTTGAAAACTTTGAGGATTTAATTCGTCTCGTAAATCTACACTTCTTTCCCCATTTAACCGTTTTTCTATCTCTTATAGTTTCCGAGATCTCCATAGAGAACACCTAAAAAAAACGCACCCTGTATAACATTACAAACTAAAATATGAATAAAGATTGTAAATACAAAAACAAAAACATAATTACATTTAATAAAATATTTGGCATATGACAGATAACTTTAGACAGATGACAGATAACATTTGACAGATGCCTGTTAACATTTGACAGCTGACAAATGACAGATAACATTTGACGGATAACAAATAACCTTTGACCAGTGACATATAACTTTTGACAGATGACATTTGACAAATGAGAGATAACATTTGACATTTGATAGATAACATTTGACAGGTGACAAATGACAGATAACATTTGACGGATGACAGATAATATTTTACAGATAACAAATAACATTTGACAAGTGACAGATGACAGATAACATTGGACAAATGACAGATGACAAATGACAGATAACATTTGGCTGATGATGGATATAATTTGACAGATGACAGTTAACATTTGACAGGTGACAGTTAACATTTGACAGGTGACAAATGACAGATAACATTTGACAGGTGACAAATGACGGATAAAATTTGACGAATAACAGATAATATTTGACAGATGACAGTTAACATTTGACAGGTGACAGTTAACATTTGACAGGTGACATGATATATGATATTTGACAGGTGACAGTTAACAATGATAGATAATATTTCACGGATAACAAATAACATTTGACAGGTGCCATATAACTTTTGACAAATGACAGATAACATATGACAAATGACAGATAACATTTGACTATAACATTTGACAGGTGACAAATGACGGATAAAATTTGACGAATAACAGATAATATATGACAGATGACAGTTAACATTTGACAGGTGACATGATATATAATATTTGACAGGTGACAGTTAACAATGATAGATAATATTTCACGGATAACAAATAACATTTGACAGGTGCCATATAACTTTTGACAAATGACAGATAACATATGACAAATGACAGATAACATTTGACTATAACATTTGACAGGTGACAAATGACGGATAAAATTTGACGAATAACAGATAATATATGACAGATGACAGTTAACATTTGACAGGTGACATGATATATGATATTTGACAGGTGACAGTTAACAATGATAGATAATATTTGACGGATAACAAATAACATTTGACAGGTGACATATAAATTTTGACAGATGACATTTGACAAATGACAGATAACATTTGACATTTGACAGATAACATTTGACATTTTCCAGATAACAGATGACATTTGATGGATGACAGATAATATTTGACAGATGACAGTTAACCTTTGACAGGTGACAAATGACAGATAACAAAAAACATTTGACTGGTGACATATAACTTTTGACAAATGACAGATAACATTTGACAAATGACAGATAACATTTGACAGGTGACAAATGACAAATAACATTTGATGAATGACAGATAATATTTAACAGATGACAGTTAGCATTTGACAGCTGACAAATGACAGATAATATTTGACGGATGACAGATAATATTTTACAGAAAACAAATAACATTTGACAGGTGACAGATAACATAGGACAAATGACAAATAAAATTTGATATTTGACAGATAACATTTGACAGATGACAAATGACAGATAACATTTATTTATTTATTTGTTTATTTATTTATTTATTTGACTGATGATAGATAATATTTGACAGATGACAAATAATAATATTAGGCGACAAATAATATTTGACAGATGACAGTTAACATTTGACAGGTAACAGTTAACATTCGACAGGTGACAAATGACAGATAACATTTGACGGATAATAAATAACATTTGACAGGTGACATATAACTTTTGACAGATGACATTTGACAAATGACAGATGACATTTGACAAATGGCCGATAACATTTGACATTTGACAGATAACATTTGATGGATAACAGATAATATTTGACAGATGACAGTTAACATTTGACAGGTGACAGTTAACATTTGACAGGTGACAAATGACAGATAACATTTGACAGGTGACATATAACTTTTGACAGATAACAGATGACATTTGACAAATGACAGATGACATTTGACAATGACAGATAACATTTGACGAATGACAGATATTTGACAGATGACAGTTAACATTTGACAGATGACAAATTGCGGACGACAGATAATATTTGACAGATAACAAATAACATTTGCCAGGTGACAGTCAATTTTTGACAGGTGACAAATTACTTTTGACAGATATCATTTGACCGATGACAGTTAACATTTGACAGGTGACAAATGACAGATAACATTTGACGGATTACAGATAATATTTGACAGATAACAAATAACATTTGACTGGTGACATATAACTTTTGACAGATGACAGATAACATTTGACAAGTGACAAATGACAGATAACATTTGACGAATGACAGATAATATTTAACAGATGGCCGTTAATATTTGACAGGTGACAAATGACAGATAATATTTGACGGATGACACATGGTATTTACAGATAACAAATAACATTTGATAGGTGACAGATGAAAGATAACAGTGGATAAATGACAAATAAAATTTGATACTTGACAGATGACAAATGACAGATAACATTTGACAGATGACAAATAATAATAACATTAGGTGACAAATAATATTTGATAGGTGACAGATAACATTTGACAGGTGAGAGTAACATTTGACAGGTGACAAATGATAGATAACATTTTACGGATAACAAATAACATTTGACAGGTGACATATAACTTATGACAGATGACATTTGACAAATGACATATAACATTTGACAGGTGAAAAATAACAGATAACATTTGACGGATGACAGATAATATTTGATAGATGACAGTTAACATTTGACATATGTCAAATGACAGATAATATTTGACAGATAACAAATAACATTTGCCAGGTAACAGATAGTTTTGACAGGTGACAAATTACTTTTGACAGATAACATTTGACCGACGACGACAGTTAACATTTGACAGTGGACAAATGACAGATAACATTTGACGGATAACAAATAATATTTGACAGGTGACATATAACTTTTGACAGATGACATTTGACAAATGACAGATAACACTTGACAGGTGACAAATGACAGATAACATTTGACGGATGACAGATAATATTTGACAGATAATAAATAACATTTGCTAGGTGACAGATAACTTTTGACAGGTGACAAATAACTTTTGACAGATAACATTTGACAGATGACAGTTAACATTTGACAGGTGGCAAATGACAGATAACATTTGATGGATGACAGATAATATTTGACAGATAACAGTTAACATTTAACAGGTGACAAATGACGGACGACAGATAATATTTGAAAGATAACAAATAACAATTACCAGGTAACAGATAACTTTTGACAGGTGACAAATTACTTTTGACAGATAACATTTGACAGTTGACAGTTAACATTTGACAGGTGACAAATGATATAACATTTGACGGACGACAGATAATATTTGACAGATAACAAATAATATTTGACAGGTGACAAATGACAGATAACATTTGACAGGTGACAAATGACGGATGACAGATAACAAATAACACTTGACAGGTGACAGATAACTTTTGACAGGTGACAAATAACTTTTGACAGATAACATTTGACAGATGTCAGGCAACATTTGACAGATGACAAATAAAATTTGACAGGTGACAGAAAACATTTGACAGTTGACAGATAACATTTAACGGATGAAAGATAACATTTGACGTATAACAAATAATAGATGACAGATGATACATAACAAGTAACAAAAAAATCTAAGATAGATCGCAAGTGACCAGTAACTAATGACCATTACACATAACAAATGATAATCAACAAAATTAAAAGTGACAATTGATAGATTACATTTGACGTAACGACTAAGTTTACCTTTAATAATTAAAGTTAGAGAAACGTCACCGATTTGTAGATGACAGATAAGAAATTGAAAATGACAAATGCCAGATGAAATTGACAGGTGACCAATGACATACGACAAATAAAAATTAAAATAACATTAATAAATGACAGATGATAGACAAATAAAAGGCAGATGACAAGTGACAAATAACACAATAATATAGAGGAGATAAGAAATGCCAAATCATAAATGGCACATATGACAAATGACGGATGTCGAACTGAAGACGACAAATACTATATTAATTAAAGTGACAGATGATATGTGACAGTTGAGAAATAACAAATGGCATTTGACAGATAACAAATGACGGGAAGAAAATTAAAGTTGACAAATGATAAGAATAATTAATTTTTTAATTAGTCGATTAACATTTGTTTTTTTGTCATATCTCATCTACTATTTGTTACCTGTCATTCTTTTTTTGTTATCTGACATTTGTCATCTTAAATTCATTATTTGTTTTTTATCATCTTTAATTACTCGATTGTCATTTGTTTATTTGTCATCTCTAATCTACTATTTGTTACCTGTCAAGTACTGTCATCTATTATTTGTTATCTGTCATTTGTCATATGTTTTATTTTGTGGACAAATGACACATGACTCATGAAATTAACATATAAAAATAATTTATAAAGTTATAATATGCGACAAATCGCAGATGATAATTGACAGATGACCTATATTAAGGTCAAATGTCAAATAATAGATAACAAATGACAAACAACAAAAAATTGAATATGAAAAATACAGTTCACAGATGGCGACCTATAAATGACGAATGACAAATGACAAGTAAGAAATGACACGAATAACTGAAAAATAATTGTTACCTGTCATTTGTCATCATAAGTTATCTATAGGTCGACGTTTGTGAACTTTATGTGTCATTTGTCATATTCAATTTGTTGTTTGTCATTTGTTATCAATCATTTTACTTGCAGTAATCATTTGTTATCAATTTGTCGCATATTATAATTTTCTGTTATTTGTTTATTTTCTTCATATTTCAATTATCATCTGTCACGTGCTTAAGTCATATGTCATTTGTCAACAATATAAAACATTTGATAAATGATAGGTAACGAATAATAGATGACGGGCAAGCAACAGTAGTTGAGAGGTGACAAATGGTGGATGAGAGATGACAAATAAAAACAAATGACAATCGACTAATTAAAGATGATAAATAATACATAATGAATTTAGGATGACAAATGTCAGATAAAATGAATAGATGACATATGATACATGACACATGAAATTGACAGATGATAAAAATTGGTATGACATATAGCGTTTTACAGGTAAAAAAATATAATAATAATAATTTATAATAATCTGTCATTTGTCACTTATTATTAGTCGTCAGTTGTTATTGGTAATCTATTATTTGCCATCTGCCATCTACCATCTGTTTTCTGTCATCTATCATCTGTCAATTGTTACGGACATTGACATTGTTAATTTCTCATTTGTCTTAAATCATCTGAAACTTTCATTTTCAATATGTCATTATTGACTGTTTGAAATGGAAAACAATCATTGATATTTATTTTTGTTTGTTTTGTTATTTGTTATTTTTAATTTACCAAATTAACTATATAAACTAGAAGCAAGGATGACAAGCATAATTTATTTATGCCTATTTATTAAACAATATTTTTTTTTAGTTTTTCTGCGTTTATTATCTGTCCTCTGTAATTTATTGTTCATCATTTGTTATCTGTTATCTGTCATTATACACTTTTCATTGATCTTTTGTCATTTGTTTTTGATAATTTGTTATCTGTCATTTGTTATTTATTACTTCACATCTGTTATCTGTCATTTATCATCTATCATTTCTTGTTTGTCATTTGCTATTGGTCATTTCTCATTTATTATTGGTAATTTGTCATCTGTCATTTTTCATTTGCCATTAGTCATTTGTTTTTAGTAGTTTGTCATCTATACGCTGTCATTGGTCATGTGTCATTTATTGGTAATTTGTTATTTGGTATTTGGAATCTGCTATCTGTCATTATCATCTGCCATTTGATATGTCAGTTGTCATTTATTATTTGCTATTGGTAATTTGTCAGTCATCTGTGTTTTATGAACTTGATGTATATGATTATGTTGCCTGTCATTTAATTTCTGTCATTTGTCAGAAATCATCTGTACTTTATGAATTAAATATTATAATCATCATTTTCAATCGTTTCTTGAAATGAAACAAAAACATTCCAATTATCACACTGTCACGTTTAATCGGTCATCTGAGATTATGTCATTTGTTACCTGTCAAATGATAAATGACATAATACACTTTACAAATGACAGATGGTTTTTGACAGACAATGAATTGTAGTTGACAAATGACAGATTGCAAATTGTAAATAAAGAATTGATGGATTACGAATCAACGACGACATATGCCGTATGAAATTGTCAGATGACAAATAGCAACAAAATAATATGACACATGACAAATGACAGATGGTGAATAACAAGTGAATTTGACAGGTGGCAAATGATGGGTAACAACTGACAGATAAATATTCCTCCATATTCGTTCCTTTAGTGTACTCTTGACCTATCTCAAAAATTCCTTATCTGAACGTACTTTGAATCTATCTCAAAAAAATCGTCAATAGTCTGTACTGTTCTAATAACGTACCTTGTCATACTTTTGACTTTATTTTTTTGTGTTTCATAATCCGTTATCATAACTTGGAGATTTCTTGTTAACGAAGAAGCAGAAATTAAACATGTTATTATAAATATTTATATCTTATTACGTTATATGCTATCTTAACGATTATTTTTATTGTTGTTACTGCAAATAAACAAAATGAATTTCGAGTATTGTTTAATGTTGTTGAATTTCAGAGCGTGTTTACGTTGCACTGTTCAGATACGGGCACGTGTCTCAGTGGTAAACTGGAACGAAAACATTAAACAAAATTGACGTTATCACCAAAATATATCTGTTTATACGTACAGATTTCATTGAACTCTCTTGGCAAAATGAGTTATATACTTTATATACTGTATGTACTTACTTTTTGTATTTGCAAATGTTGTTATTGTTGATGATTTGATTGAATAATTGGTGAAATTTGTGTCTCCAAATCTTATTTCTTTAGCAAATCATCTCATCACACTCGTATTATTTGAAAATATATTAACTACGGCTTTTCATAATTAGAAAATGAGAAATGTGCGCCGGTCATTTTATTGTCCCCTAAATTGACGAAGAGGTGCAATTAAGGGTCTACAGATTTTTCCTTCACCGCCCGCATCTGGTCCGAATTGTACCAATTTTAATAATTATGGACACCGTCCGCATAATTTCTCCGTTGCCCAATTAGAAATTATAATCGGATGTTTTTAAATTGGCGTCTAGACCGTTTAATTACCTCGCCCAAAAAAATAAATTATATGTATATATAGAAATTGTTTTTCGGATTTCGATCGTTTCACGCTTACTTTACCGATTGTTGGTGCGGAAAATTCGATTCGGAAATTAATGGTTTATTCGAGAATTTTTTGAAACGATGAGGTCATTAACCTTAATAGATTCGCTTATTTAAAAAAAATAAAGAAAAAAACTTTTTTGGAAAGTAATATGTAAACTGGGCCACGCTTTACAAAATCTCATTCTTATCGTCGAGTCATAAACGAAGTGGTTTCTCGTTGCACCCTGTATAGTTGGGATCTTCAAGGACTTCTAATACATACAAGTGTTTCTCTGTAACTGACAAAAATTATTGGAGAAATAATCTTCAAAACTAGAAAAAAAAAAAGGAATCTGCAAGAGAAAATTCCAAACTGCCAGAAAAAAATGGGAGGAAAACTTCTGGAAAACAGTAAAAACCAAAAGAGAAAATTCACTCCAAAATTAAAGTAACTAAAAATGAAAAATTTTCAGAAAACATATGGCAAAAAGGAAATCAAGAAGTTTTAATGAGGGAAAGCTAACAAAAAATTACCATTACCATTATTTTTAATAATTTATTTATTGGCACTTTATCAGACTTACTTTAAAAATATACTTCAAAATCCCTAAAACAGTAAACAAAACCATACAAATAATTTCGTCAGCAAACTGAAGGCGGAGTACACTCTTGAAGAACGTTCTTCCACTCTGACCTATAGATTTTGATATTACCTATCGTCTAACTGTTCTAACTAATGCAGAAATCGTAGGAAAAAAACTGCCATGTAAATTTGAGTTCTATTATTAGCAAAGGAGAGAAAAAGAGAGAAAAAAAGCGAAGTGTATCGGTATTGTTGTGCGGAACTGGCTGCGACCCCAATACCTGTTCAGGTGTAACAAGCGAAGAAGAAGAAATTGGAAGAGTCACCTCACCTCACCTCGCCGCGATCGGCCTTTCTAATGGTGAGCGAGCGAGTGAGCGAGAGAGAATGGAATTCGCACACACGGTCGCTTTCCCATGTTTCATCCGTCTAATCCGTCGTTTCTTTTTCGATCTTCTCACGAAATCCACAATTTTTTCCATAAACTAACGCCCAAAAAATTATTATTGTACACACTAATTAACTAGATTAAGACTAAAAAAAATATTGTGAAATGAAGTTAAACTTAAACTCTTCATTAAATCAATCATCAAATTTTGGAAATTTTGGCTATAGCTACCTAAATGAAGAAGAACATCATCATCAATAGATTCACGAAATGTTTTCGTACTTTTAAATTATCATCATCAATAGTTCTCTTGAAGTGCAATGTTTCTGCCGGACTCCCTATATCAAAATTTAAATTCTTTCCTTTACACAGTTTATAATAAATCAATAAGAAATATTCGTAATAAGTAGATACTTGATAAACAATTGGTTTAATTAGAAGTTTAATTAAACACTTGATTTTTTTTCACTATTTTTATATTATACTTATACTTCGAGTAGTTTCGACCGTTGGTCATTATCAAGGAAATATGTAAATATAAAAATAGTGAAACAAAACCAAGTGTTTAATTAACCTTCAATTAACATAAAAATGTTTCACCACAGGTTAAGTAAGAATTTAATTAATCGTTCAATGATTTGATCTGATTTATAATATTGAATTTATAGTACAATTCTCATTACAAAACAAATTTTAGTATTTTACTGTGAAAGTAGTTCCCCGAGCATGGGGAGGAAAACTGGTTGGTCACACGCATTGTTGTGTACTACAACACAACGCTCGTATCGATCGTACGATTTTTTTTTTCTGCAAGTCTATCAGATGAATCATGAATAGCATCGTCATCATCATCACCAGGTGCACGGCGGAGAGATCGACTAATACAAAGCCATTATTCGTGGCGCAAGAATTAATTTTCCCGGACGTAAGTGGCTTTGGAAGAGTGGAAGAGAAGAACGAAAATGAGTAATTGAAATTGATGACGGTAGTGAATGGTGAAATAAATCATTAGCTTTTTTATAAAGAATTAACTTGTTAAAATAATAATCAAGCAGAAGAAAAAAAAGTTGAAACAATTTTTTTTTCTTCTGTTCAATTAAACTGTTTTTTCATCATGTTTAGATTTAACTTTTTATTTCTGTTGAAATTGGACTATTCTTTTATATAATATTTTTTTTATCTTTTTGTTTTCTTATATTTATTTAGATAACAGTTAGCCAACAATTGAATAATATCAATTGACAGTAATAATTATTAAGAATATCGGAAATAATATTTCCTTTCAATTTCATCCAACATTTTTTTCTATTGAAATATAACTGGAATTTTAATATATATTACATTCCATTCTATTTAATTTAATTTAATTAGATAACAGTTGATTACAAACAGTTAACAATGGAATAATATCAATTGACAGTATTTTGGAAATAATAGAAAAGATTTGCAGAATCTATCAACATTGACAGTAAACAGTAACTATAACATTCAACGATTGGCAGTTGATGACTCAGAATTGTCAATTGACAGTGAGAATTGGTGTCATACTAAATTACTTAAACGATATCAAGTCTTAACTGTTAGTAACATCTTTAAAAAAGGAACAATTAATTACCGACTGGTTTTCCTTAAATTTTAATACTATCAGTTAATACTATCTAACTGTCAAATATGACAATTTAAATCGTCACCTTGGAGGAAAATAAGCCAATTTCGGCAAGATAATGTTGAAACCTAATAATAGAAGCCCTCTGTGTCAGCAGTGTCATCAAGCTGTAGTGGGCCAGACAGTTAAGAATTGCTTATCAGTCAGTTAATAACAAGACACCTATTATTATTAACTGATTGAAAAGCAATTCTTAGCTGTCGTTAGTTAATTTTATCAACTGATAGTATTAAAAATTAAAAGTATCAGTACTTGATAATTGATAGTCGAAACTATAACATTTGATGGTGAGTATAGGTACAACTGGGGTACTTAAGAAGTAGCAGTTAAAACAATTGATTGTGAGAGTAGACAGTCATATTTAACTATTGATAAATGATGGTAGTCTTTAGTCTTAATCGTCTACACTTCTAACGCGTTCAAAATTTAGAAACGGACGATCTTCACTGATTATTAATGGTCTTCCACTGAAACGCATATTCTTCAATAGAAGTAGTTATTAAAATGAAAGCTAATAATTTCCACTTTATTATTTATTAAGAGTTGTTCGTTAATAATTGATAATGTTGGTGATAGTGACGTTTGGTCTTAGGCAAGTAGCTGCTGACTGCAGGCAGTGACAGATAACAATAGTTAATAGTTGACATTGACATAAACAACAGTGTGGCAGTTGGAAGAAACAGCTATTAAATTATAGTTAACATCTAACTGTCAAATATGACAATTTAAATCGTCACCTTGGAGGAACATAAGCCAATGTTGAAACCTAATCATAGAGGCCCTCTGTGGTAGCAGTGTCATCTAAGCAGCAGTGGGCAAGAGTGGAAGAGCATTTTATTATAAACTCAGGCCTTGTCATGTGCAATCACAATGTTTCTAAGAATTTATTATTTTAATAAATAAATAACAATTAACAGTTAAACATTGATAATTTAATTAATGCTAATACTTGACAGTCATACTGGATAAGTGACATTTCACAAGTAATAGTTGACCATGTTAGTGAATAGTGACATTAAAACAGTAACAGCTAATAAAAGATAACACAGACAGTCACAATTGACAATTAGGTAGTAGGTAATAGTGGAAAATATCGTTTGACTAAGCAGAGATAATTTAATGGCCGTTTTAAAAATAGTTAATGAATTAGTTAACAGTGTTAGCTAAGTTACAGAATTAACAGAAACCAGTTGACAATCTAATTAATCAGAGACAGTTGCATTCATACGTGATATATGACATTTGATAGTTGAATTAAAATTGGTAGTTAATAGTAAAAGCTAATAACAGCTAAAATTACTAGTTGAAAATAAAATTTGATGGCTATTGACAAATTTAAATGACAGTTGACACATCAAGTACGTCAGTCGGTTGTGACAAGTAGAAGTGACACTTGATAAATAATAGTTTAAGAGATATTGAATTGACGAGGCTGATAGTTGGTGAAATTCCATAGTAAATAAAGTAAATAATATAGCAAGGTCAATACCTTATATTTAACAAATAGCAGATTATAGAATATATCGACAACTGACAGTAAAAAGTCGACACTGAATTGAAGTTGACTTTGGCACTTAATAATTATTAGGTGACAATTGGAAATAAAAGAAAAATGGCAACAATTTCTTTTCAATGTTCAATTGTACAGGCGTTTACTTTGACTTTATGTTTGATAATGACTAACTGTTAGTCGAAACTATAGTCACGTATAATTTTAAATAAACTTTTCTTTCCCCTATCTCCTTTTAGAAAATGTTTGCAGTTTCAATGAAATTCGTCCTTTAAAATTTACTTTTTTTGAAATAAAATTAGTTAGTTGTCACTGAATTGTGTTAGTTGGTTGTCACAAGAAAAAGTGACAGTTGACAGATGGCTGAAAATATTGACAACTTGATACTGGAATTTGATATTTGTCAAGTGACAATAAAAAAGAAAAGAGAAACTTGTAACATTCTTTTTTCCTTTTAGAAATTGATTTTTTGGATAGGAGAATAGTTACATTTTAATAAAAATGAAAAAAGATTAGCTTCTGTGATTTGATTTGCTGCCAACAAGTTTTTTTTGTAGAATGTCAAAAAAAGTTTTATTTTATAAAATGAGTAAGAATATGCTCAATAATAGGTTGTTGAAAAAATTCACTTGGTTTGTTTCACTGAATTGTTTATTATATATTCGACTAGTTTCGGCACTGGGCCATTATCAAGAAGAAAAAAAAAGAATATGCTTATTTTTAATTCATTTTGAGGCATTTTTTAGAAGAAATTACAGGTTTTTTATGTGTCAGTCACCTGTGAAGTCACGTGTCTCACTCTCACAAACATTATCTCTAACAAATGTTTTTGATTTACAAAAATAAATTTGTAATTTATTAAATATACGGGTTTCATTTCAATATAGTACATTTTTCCGAGTTTATACCTACAACTGTTTGAAGGAATATTAGGTGGCCAAGTTGTAGTAACCTACAGAAAGGTCGTATAAGGCAATCCTAGTTCAAATTAACACGAAACTAGTGACTGACAGCGGTGAATAGTAAGTTTAAAGTAGGTACTCACTGTCAACTGACGTGGCCCCATTGGAATACTTCAGTGTCAGTGACCGGTGACTGACACAACTGTTTTTCTTGTATAAAATTTTCTGTTTAATTCAATTGTTTTTATTCGATATATTCAACTGTTTTGTCGGTGATTGACGTGGCCCCATTGGAATACTTCAGTGTCAGTGACCGGTGACCGACACAACTGTTTTTCTTATATAAAATTTTCTGTTTAATTCAATTGTTTTTATTCGATATATTTAACTATTTCGTCGGTGACTGACGGGGCCCCATTGGAATACTTCAGTGTCAGTCATCGGTGACTGACAAAACTATTTTTCTTGTATAAAATCTTGTGTTTAATTCAATTGTTTTTATTCGATATATTCAACTGTTTTTTTTTATTTCTGTCCATTTTTGGGAGATGTATTTGACATTAGTCTGTAATTATGATTAATAATTAAACAGTAATTGCTACTACAAGATAATACAGACGGTGATAATTGACAATTTAGTAGTAAGTAATAGTTGAAAATGACGTTTGGCTAAAGCAGGAACAGAGGACAATAATAATTGACAATGATTGCTTACAGAAATAGCTAATAACTGTCAGTTAACATATGCCAGCTAATAGTTAACAGTGCCAGTTAGGAGAGACAATTAACAGTAACCAGTTGACAATCTAATTGTTATTTGACGATTAATTAACATTCATATGTTAATAAAAGAATTAATTAATCATTGTATTGTTAGTTGACGTTGACACTGGTTATGTTAACATTAATTATTATTCCCTGTTAACAACAGCCATGGACCAGTTTCGATCTATTTTTGATCTCATCAGTGTAGCACAGTTGGAGACAGGGAATCGATATTCACTTAGGGGGTATTTAACTCTCCGGGTTAACCATCGATTACGATATTACCATAAAGGTGCCATCTATTGTCTATTGTAACAATAGATAGCATCTTTATGGTAATATCGTAATCAACTTGTTATCTGATATTTGACAGTTAAATTAAAATTGATAATTACTAGTAAAAGCTAATAATAGTTCAAATTGTTAGTTGAAAATGGAATTTGAAAATTGGCTAGTGAAAGATGACAGTGACATTTGACATTGACACTTAATATGTGATATTTAACAGTTGAATTACTATTGATAGTTAATAGTAAAAGTTAATTACAGTTAAACTGGCTAGTTTAAAATTGAATTTGATAGCTGGGTTTTGACAAGAGGAAATGATAAATGAGACACTTAAGTACGTTTTTTTTTTTCTCATAGTAAACATCATTTTATTGCAAAACAAAGTACAGATTCTGAAAACTTGAACTTTTAGCGTGACGATCAATGCACTTTTGGAGTCGCTCCGGGAGCTTTTTCATAACCGCGTCGTACCACTCTCCCGCCGCCTTGCCCAAGAAGATATCGACAGCTGCCTTCAGTTCTTCTTTGCTTGAGAATTTCGTTGACTCCAAGTGTTGTTTCAAGTTGGGGAACAAATGGTAGTCACTGGAAGCCAAATCAGGGCTGTATGGAGGTTGGTTAAGGATTTCCCACCCGAATTTGGCGATGAGATCCGTCGTGGTGCGGGCGACGTGAGAGCGGGCTTTATCATGGTGTAAGATAGATAGATAGATGTTATCTGGGTGGCACCAGCGTCTATTCCATCGCGACCTTTTCAGATCTATTGTGAATCCCTGTTTATCTCAGATGACCAGCTCTAGCTTTGCCTCTTTGATTAGTTCTATTAGCCCTGCCAGAGGGGCTTGGGTATAGGTCTGCGCGCTTGGGTTTGTAGTGCCCAGCTTTTGATATCTAATCCTTGCTAGACCCTCGCAGTGGCATAGGATGTGGAACGAGTCCTCTTCTTCCTCTAGGCAGAATCTGTATGGTGCTTCTACCACCAGGCCTATTTTGCTCATATGTTTGTTGAGCTTGCAGTGTCCTGTTATTAGGCCTACTATTGTTTTGACCATTTTTCTGTCTTGGTTCAGAAGTTCGGTCGTGAATTTTGGAACTGTTTCGCCTGTCTCTGTCCTGGTGTGTCATGGTGTAAACAAACTCCCTTTGTCAGTCGACCCCTCAAAATCTTGTCCACGGTAGTCTTAGAACAGTTCGACAATCTCTCGCACGCCAATCCTCAAGCAAAAGTTTCTCAACTTTCGTCACTGTCTCATCCGAAAGTGATGGACGCCCGCGGTTGGCCTCGCCGTGTACGTGTGTACGGCCTCCTGCGAACTCCCTGCACCACTTCAGCATTTTTTTTTACATCCATGCACTTTTCTTTATACACATTGGTCAATTGGCGATGGATGTCAATAGAGGGTGACCCCTTAAACCACAGAAATCTAATCACTGAACGCAATTCACACTTGACGGGAGCGTCGATTTTGATTTTTCTTTCCATCATCAATGGATGCTAAGCCAAGACTTAGAGCCGCAGGCAGAATAGTGGAGGGGGAAGCAAGGAACACGGTGCTGTTGTCAGATTTAAGCTAGCTCGCTCCGTCGCAACAGTAGCTCGTTGGAGACTTTAATTTACGGGCAACCCTCGTATGTTAGTTGGTTGGGACAAGTAAAAGTGACATTTTATAAATGACTGTTAACGGATAGCAAATAATATACCATATTGACAATTTGACATTGGCAGGTGATTATTAAAATTAAGGAGAAATTGGCAACTACTTTTATTGCCTTTCTTCTTTTAGAAAAATGTTTGCCGTTTCCATGAAAATTAATTCAAATAATTGATATACAACTATATATAAAATTGTTGCTCTAAAATAATATTTTTTTAAAATAAAATTAGTTGGTTAATACTTAATTATATCAGTTGGTTGTGGCAAGTAAAAGTGACACTTGACAGGTGACAGTTGACAGCAGATAATAGATTATATTGACAAGTGACAGTAAACAGCTGACATTAGCACTTTGATAGTTGTCAGGTGAAAAATGAAAATAAAGAAGAAAATAGCGTGACTAGTGTATGGATTTTTCAATTGAATCGTTAACTTGGTACGATTGACTTTAATTAAAATCCTTGATTATGTTATATAGATTGAAGGGTGGGATAGAGGCCACCCACCCACCCCACATATATTCATTAATTTTAACTACAACAGTGTCTTAAGGTTTTTGAATTATACCCATATATTTGATGGATGTTTTTTATAACAAACGAGTATTTCTAGCTTAAATAATAAAATATATGTAGGGTGTGTGGGTGGCCTCTATCCCAGCCTCCAACCTGTAAAACCCAAACAAAGGTTCTAGTAAATTTTTACTGGATTAATTATCCTAGTGCATGGACTTTTCAATTGAAACGTTAACTTGATACAATTGAATTTAAATAAAACCCTTGCTTATGTTTTATAGATTGAAGGGTGGGATAGAGGCCACCCACCCACCCTACATATATCCATTATTTTAATTAGCAACAGTGAATTAAGGTTTTTGAATTATACCCATATATTTGATGGATGTTTTTTTATAAGTAACGAGTATTTGTAGTTTAGATAAAAAATATATAGAGGGTGGGCGGGTGGCCTCTATCCCACCCTCCAACCAGTAAAACTTAAGCTAGAGTTCCACTAAATTTTCATTGGATTAATTATCCTGGTGCATGGAATTTTCAGTTGAATCGTAAACTTTGTACAATTGATTTTAAATAAAACCCTTGCTTATGTTTTAAAAATTAAAGGGTAGGATAGAGGCTACCCACCCACCCTACATATATTCATTAACTTCAACTACAACAGTGTCTTAAGGTTTTTGAATTACAACCAAATATTTGATGGATGATTTTTTTATAACTAACGACTATTTGTAGCTTAGATAAAAAAATATATGGAGGGTGGGTGTGTGGCCTCTAACTCACCATCCAACTTGTAAAGCCTAAACAAGGGTTCTACTAAATTTTCATTAGATTAATTATCCTAGTGCATGGATTTTTCAATTAAATCGTTAACTTGATACAAATAAATTTTAATAAAACCCTTGTGTATGTTTTATAGATTGAAGGGTGGGATAGAGGCCACCCACCCACCCTACATATATTCATTAATTTTAACTACAACAGTGAATTAAGGTTTTTGAATTATACTCAAATATTTGATAGATGATTTTTTTATAACTAACGACTACTTGTAGCTTAGATAAAAAAAATATATGGAGGGTGGGTGGGTGGCCTCTATCCCACCATCCAACCTGTAAAACCTAAACAAGGGTTCGATTAAATTTTCATTCGATAAATTATCGTAGTGCATGGATTTTTCAATTGAAACGTTAACTTGATACAATTGAATTTTAATAAAACCCTTGTGTATGTTTTATAGATTGAAGGGTGGGATAGAGGCCACCCACCCACCCTACATATATTCAATAATTTTAACTACAACAGTGAATTAAGGTTTTTGAATTATACCCATATATTTGATGGATGTTTTTTTTATAAGTAACGAGTATTTGTAGTTTAGATAAAAAATATATAGAGGGTGGGCGGGTGGCCTCTATCCCACCCTCCAACCAGTAAGTCTTAAACTAGGGTTCGACTAAATTTTCATTGGATTAATTATCCTGGTGCATGGAATTTTCAGTTGAATCGTAAACTTTGTACAATTGATTTTAAATAAAACCCTTGTTTATGTTTTAAAAATTAAAGGGTAGGATAGAGGCCACCCACCCACCCTACATATATTCATTAATTTTAACTATAACAGTGTCTTAAGGTTTTTGAATTACAACCAAATATTTGATGGATGTTTTTTTTATAACTAACGAGTATTTGTGGTTTAGATAAAAAAATATATGGAGGGTGGGTGGGTGTCCTCTAACCCACCATCCAACCTGTAAAACCTAAACAAGGGTTCGATTAAATTTTCATTCGATAAACTATTGTAGTGCATGGATTTTTCAATTGAAACGTTAACTTGATACAATTGAATTTAAATAAAACCCTTGTTTGTGTTTTATAGATTGAAGGGTGGGATAGAGGCCACCCACCCACCCTACATATATTTATTAATTTTAACTACAACAGTGTCTTAAGGTTTTTGAATTATACCCAAATATTTGATGGATGATTTTTTTATAACTAACGACTATTTGTAGCTTAGATAAAAAAATATATGGAGGGTGGGTGGGTGGCCTCTAACCCACCATCCAACCTGTAAAACCTAAACAAGGGTTCGATTAAATTTTCATTCGATAAATTATCGTAGTGCATGGATTTTTCAATTGAAACGTTAACTTGATACAATTGAATTTAAATAAAACCCTTGTTTGTGTTTTATAGATTGAAGGGTGGGATAGAGGCCACCCACCCACCCTACGTATATTCATTAATTTTAACTACAACAGTGAATTAAGGTTTTTGAATTATACCCATATATTTGATGGATGTTTTTTTTATAAGTAACGAGTATTTGTAGTTTAGATAAAAAATATATAGAGGGTGGGCGGGTGGCCTCTATCCCACCCTCCAACCAGTAAAACTTAAGCTAGGGTTCCACTAAATTTTCATTGGATTAATTATCCTGGTGCATGGAATTTTCAGTTGAATCGTAAACTTTGTACAATTGATTTTAAATAAAACCCTTGCTTATGTTTTAAAAATTGTAGGGTAGGATAGAGGCCACCCACCCACCCTACATATATTCATTAATTTTAACTACAACAGTGTCTTAAGGTTTTTGAATTACAACCAAATATTTGATGGATGTTTTTTTTATAACTAACGAGTATTTGTGGTTTAGATACAAAATATATGGAGGGTGGGTGGGCGGCCTCTATTCTAACCTCCAACCTGTAAAACATAAACAAAGGTTCTACTAAATTTTCATTGGATTAATTATCCTGGTGCATGGATTTTTCAATTGAAACGTTAACTTGGTACAATTGAATTTAAATAAAACCCTTGCTTATGTTTTATAGATTGAAGGATGGAATAGAGGCCACCCACCCACCCTACATATACATATTCTACCTATTTTTCCTTACTCCTTTTAGATTTTATTTTGCTGTTTCTATGAAAATTTATTCGAAAAACTGGTATACAATTGAAAATATGTGCTCTAAAATTGACATCTTTGAAATACATAAAATTAGTTAGTTAACACTTAGTTATGTCAGTAACAGTAAACGTGACACTTGATAGGTGACAGTTGATAGATAGCAGAAAATATTGACAACCGAGAGTAAACAGTTGACATTGGCATTTGATATTTGTCAAGTGATAATTAAAAATAAAGGAAAAACTGGCAACTATTTTTTTCACTTCGATTTTTCGGACCAAAAAAAAGTTAAATTTTAATAGAAATGAAAAAAAAACTTGAGTCCTTTGATTTATTTAATAAGAAAAAACCGTTTAATTCAACTGTTTTTATTCGATCCGTTCAACTGTTTTGTTCGTTACTAATTGTAATAAACAATAAATCTGATTTGTTTATTACAATTAGTAATGAAAACAGTTGAACGTTAAACTTAAAATCACTATAGCCTACTTATTTTTAGAAATAACTATGCCGTATGCCATATTGGATTGATGAGAAAAAATATCTTTTGAATGAGGCTATAGTCAACTATGGTTTCCATTTAAAAAAAATAAAAATTTGCGTCATGTCTCGGAAAATAATGGCGATAAAAAATTTCCGATTATTTTTTATTAATCTGCATAAAATTATCGAAAACTTTGTCTTTTACAGTTTTTTTTTCTATCTGTTATAATAACCGAGATATATTGATTTGAAAAAAATGTCAAGTTTTACTATTTTCAAAATATCTAGTTACCCTTGATTTTTTAAAAACTTTAAAAGTGGAATTTTATTCGTCTCGCAAATCAACACTTCTTTCCCCGTTTTACCGTTTCTCTATCTCTTATAGTTTCCGATATCCCCATAGAAAATATCTAAAAAAAACACCCTGTATATTATTCAATGGTTTTTTGTCTGTTTTTCAAATTAAAATTCAACTGTTTTTTTTTTCTTTTGTTAAAATCAATTGCTACTGAAATAACTGTTGCCTCGTCGAATTTAACTGATTTTTTTATACGATTGTTCTAAAATTGCATTTATTTTTTAATTTTAAAATAAAAAAAATAAAAATGAAATTGGTCTGAGAATGAGAGAACCACATCTTTATTTGGACAAACAAAAATACATTTAGAACGAATATATTTTAATTTAAAATAAAGGTTAGTCTGTCCGTTTGGGCTATATTGGTCTGATTTTTACTTAAAATTAAAACTACTTGTTTTTATGTGCTTTTGCCAAGAAGATTTTGTATTTAATTAAATAAGATAATTAAAACACTTTAACTTTGTTTTACCACAAAAACATTCAAGAATCTTTTGTATTTAATTCAACTGTTTTTATTTTCTCTTCAACTCATCTATTTTTGTCAAAAATAAATTGTTTTTTTTTTCCTGTGGTCTTAACAAATGCTGCCTCATGAAAATCGACTGCTTTTTCTATTCGATTGATATTTAATAATTTTTTTTTTGTTAAAGAAAATTCAATTGTTTTTTTTTCAATAGAAAAGCTTTATCACGGTTTTTTTTTTATTTTTAATTCAACTATTTTTATCAGATAACTTAATTTTTATTGCTAAATAACAATTGACACGTAATAATTTAAAATGGCATATGATAGAAAATTGATAACAGTAAAAAATAGACAACAAATAAGATAAATAATGATTAATAGTGAGAAAAATAAATTTTCTTTATGAGCATTTCTCATTTTTCTTACTATTAATTATTATTATTAACACTGCACTCAAATTTCAATATTTAATTTGTAAATGATAAATGACAATTGTTAAAATTCAATTGTTTTTATAAAATTGAACTGTTTTTATGCAAATTTACTGTATGATCTATGTTTTATTTAATTCAACTGTTTCTCTATCTTTCGACATTCAACTGTTTTTTTTTTATTAACCCTCTATGGGCCCGTGTAACTTTCAGGTCCAACTTTAATTTATTTAAGATGAAATGAAATATACTGGAAACTACACAAAAATGAAGACCTGTAAGAAAATTCCTGAAAACTATTTGTTGAATTTGGTGAAACATTTTTAATAGTAAGGGTTGTTTATAGAAAGGCACTTGGTTGGTTTCACATTTTTTTTTTTTGTGAAACCAACCAACCAAGTGCCTCTCTATAAACAACCCTTCCTGAAAACTGTCAAAAAATTTAAATAAAGGTACTGAAAATTTCTAAAAATCTACAAAGGAAGTTGAGGAAAATTCTTGAAAGGTGGAATGAAAGTAACTGAAATGTTTTGGAGATCTAGAAAGATTCATAAAAAAATTCAGGAAATTTCTACAATAATTCTTCAAAAATGTGATGAGAAAGTGGCCGAGAAATTCTAGAAATATACAAAAAACATTCAAAGAAAGTTTTATAATTCTAAGAAAATTCTTGAAAGATGGAATGCAAGATACTGAAAAGTTTTAGAAATCTACAAAAAATATTGAGAAAAATTGAAGGACAACCTAGAAAAAAATTTCAAAAGTGTTTTCTAAGAATTTCTAGAAATCTACAAGAAAATTTGAAGAAAATTGTAGAGGCTCATAAGAAAGTTCTTAAAAAATGAAATGAAAGTTACTGGAAAGTTCTAGAAATCTATAAAAAATAAACTGACGAAAATTGTAGAACTCCCTAGGAAAATTCATGGTAATCTGAATGACTATTTCCTAAAAATTCTAAAAATTACAAAATTCAAGAACCCTTCAGAAAATTTGATAAATAAAGCACTATAACCTTTCTTCACAATTTTATTTGATTAACCAAATGTACATTTCGGACACAAAGTGACTATTATCAATGGATCAGAAAAGTTCTTCAAAAATGTGATGAAAGTTGCTGAGAAGTTCCTGAAATCTACAAAAAAAAAAAAAAATGGAGGAAAATTCTAGAGGCTCATAAGAAAATTCTTGAAAAATAGAATGAAAAAAGGTTCTACAAACCAACAAAAAAAAACTGAAGAAAATTCTAGAAGTCTCCAAAAAAAAAATCTAAAAACTACAAAAAAAAAATTGAGGAAAGTTTGAGGCACATAAGAAAATTTAAAAAAAATGGAATGAAAGATACTCGATAGTTTTGCAAAAAAAAAGTGAAGAAAATTCTAGAACTCTCTAAGAAAATGTCTGAAATGTTGAATTAAACTTTTTAAAAATTATAGATATCTACAAAATTCAAGAACCCTTTATAAAAACTCTTCAAAAATGTGATGAAAGTTGCTGAGAAGTTCTTGAAACTTAATGAAACAATTTTTTTATTTTGGATTTAAAACAAAAATTCAGCCCATAGAGGGTTAAAAATACAAATGAATTCCATTTTTTACTACTAAACATCTTTATTCACAGAAGGAAATAATACATGTAATGTATACAATAAAATAAAATAAAATAAAATAAATTAAATTCTGTTGTTGTCTTCTTCCGTGTCATGGCTATCGACCGGTGGTCTTTCAGCCCTCCATTTTTTATTTTCTATGTTTTACTCAATTCAGCTGTTTCTATCTTTGACATTCAACTATTTTTTTTTCTACTTAGTTATACATGTTATACATGAGTAGAAATGAAACACACTTAATAACTTTGTTTGTTTAACACGAAATTTATTTTTGTGACGCAAGTTTCGTTAACTGCACGTACCATGTTCAAACATAAAGTTTGTTTCATTTCTAAAATTTGAATTTGCTTCTACGCCAACAGGTATTTCTCAAGGATCCTAATTTGGACCTAGCACTTCTAAAACTTCTAATTAAGAATAAACAATGTGTTTCTAATTATTATATGGCTCCACGGTGGAACTCATACTTCATCAACATACGAATTTTACTGATTTTCATGGTCTCACTTAATCGCTTATACAAAAAAACTATTGCAAATTGTTTCAAACTGAAATATGCGCTAGAAAGAGGCAAAGATGTACCTTTCACACGAAAAACAAATGAAACCTAAATGAGGTTGTGGGCGATTGAAATAACTGAAGTTTTGTTGAAATTGGTTCTCGTTTATCACGTGGTGAAACATTTTTAATAGTAAGGGTTGTGGCTTTCTATAAACAACCCTTACTATTAACTGAAGTTTGCTATCTACTAAAAGATAATTCTAAATTTGTATCCAAACTTTTATGGATTACACAAGGTACCTCTTTTGGACCAACACATTAAAAAAAAATCCTTTGTTTCTCAATATAACGCTAAAAAATTAGATCGTTTCTCAAAAAAGAGCTAATTGTTGATAGTTTAGAATAAATTACTGAACCATTAAATATATTTTTATGGAACTTCTAAATTCCTCTAAATAAAGGTCAAAATTAATAATTGAATTATTTGATGTTGTACGTTTACACGCAAAACTTTCCAAGAAATCTACAAAAATACATCTTGACCATAAACTAGTGATTTATAACGTTGCAGTCGCCTAGCTTTTACACAAACTTTCCCATCTTTAAATTTAACACTCAAGACAGATGTTATAGAGTGTCGATCTATGAAACCTGTTTATTATGTCACGACTATTTTTGCGAAAGTAACATTCCTGAAAATTCCCGTTTCAAGAATTGAAATTATACAGGACTATAAATAGATCGATCGAAGCAACGACATTTGCATACATCAAGTGCGCTGACCTGACGTAGTAAATTTTCGAAAAAGCAAAATAATTTTTGGAACCAACCTGATTGATAAAACGTTTAAAGAAATATATCCAAGTTGCACTATTTATTGGTTATATAATAAAAAAACACTGTTCGTTGCACACGCAGGCAATTTCGATACTTTTCGATCGCGATTGTTGGCCGTCGTGTACACGTCACATGATGAGCGCTTCTTGCGCAGTCGAGGAACGAAATGCAACTGACCGAGACGACTGAGAAAAAATTGGAATTCCGAGTGTTGCCCCGCACGTTATACACGTACGTACGGACTCCCATTCACATTGCGCGCCCGGTAATGGGGCCAAAGACTACTCACTTCATCAAATGGGAAACGGTTAATTCTTCGGCACGTTAATACGCCGCCACTCGTGTCAATAGTTTACGGCCACAATTTCACGCCATAAATTTTCGGATACAACGTTAATTGAGTGTTCAACATCCGAAATCACCATCAATACCAAATATATAGAACTCCAGGAACGTTAACAGTGTAAGATATCTGGTGTACCGCAAGGATCTAATTTTTCCAAATGAACGACCTTCAAATTGAATTTACTTATAAAAGATCCAAAACGATTTTAAATATTCCTTGAATAACTTTTGCACTGATCAATAGCAAAAATACGCCCATAGGTAATAAATTTATGAATTCTAAAATAATTTCAGGGGAATTTGACCTAGAATTTCAACCTTGCAACTTTTTTTTTAAATATTCTAAATATTTCGAAAAGGCAGGCTATCGAACCTGTACGGTTTCTGGTCGAATGTAGTCACATCATCATCAGACAATCGTCTGTTTTTCGGTCGAAAATATGCGCATTGTTGATACATCTCGGAGGGTGGGCAACAAGAACGGTGATTCACGCCGCATGTAAATTTTATGGCGCACACCAAAAGGTGAACCCGTTTTACTATATAAAGGTCGTCGGAACGACAAGCCCCAACAATTACCGTATCTGACATTCCACGAATTCCCATACATGCATATCGCCCAGACGTCCACTCGTCAGACAGATTTGAAGAGAGTCCACGTATTTTGTAACAATGCCCAATTGTTATTACGTAGTTCTTTCAAAAGACATTATTAATTAGTATACCTTTAAATCAACAATCACAACAAACAAGCAACACAAAAAACAGCTATTCTTAACTCCATTTGCATATTAATAATTTATCAGAAATAATACATTAAATTTGATTAAAAAAATACACTTTATTTCATTTGTAATAAATCTATAATATGCAACATAGAATATTAGATGATTATAACTACGTTAAAACAGTGATGTCGTTTGTAGGTCTTTGCTCGAGCATCTGCTTTACCACTGGGATGAGATCACTTACCTGAAACAAAAAAGGTAATTAATAAAGTGGAATGAAATTCAGAATTAGCGTATTTTGATTATTCTACAATATAAACAATGTGACTCAACTAGAAACATAATAGCAACACTTCAAACTGAATTTTAGTTAACGAAATTCGCATCTCGAGATTCAAATAATTCTAAAAAATACACCACCGAAGGAATTGATCTCAAAATTTGTAAATACGTTCAGAATTAACGTACTTTTAATATTCTAGAAAATAAACAATGTGACTTAATTTGATATTGATCTTTTTTGCAAAGTCTTCTTATGGTAATCTTAAATATGTTTTCGATTCCTTTCATAATTAACGATTATGCGTGTGGACATCGTAAAATACCCGAGGCCAATATTAATTCGTATGCACAATAAACTCTTTAATTGAGCGTTAAACGTTCGCGAGACAGCCTCTTGTATCTGGAATTCCTTGGGACGACATCGCCGTCACATTGACATTCGGATGCCTGCAAGAAGCGCGCGCATCCTCTGCTCAGTTTAGGAAATCGATGCGCCAGGTGTTTAATGAGCCAAGAAAAAAAAACAAAGGTATTCAGCGAACTTTCCTCGACCAGGAAGCGCAACAATAAAATTACACCTGTGGTTTCGTTTACAATTGTTTACCGGTTAAGGTTAATTGGATGTTGTTCTCCGAAAATGCGGCGACGGCCATGATTAGAGAGAGAGAAGGGAGGTGCGTGGTGTTTTACTTAAAACACTTTATATTCGAAGGTCGATCGGTAAGTAATGTGTTTAACAAGAATACAGCGTTTGTAATAAGACCTAGAGACATTCGGTTGGAAAAATTTTATGTTTGTAACAAAAAAATTGTTTTAGAAATGGTAAAGAGAGTCAAATATTTGGAACCTTGTAAATTTGCTTGACTAACCCATTTTTAAACTAATTCCTCTAGGTTTGGATTAATATTTATTTAATTAACATACTGATAAAGTATTTAGTTAAACATCTGTATTATTCATATAGATATTTATTGTTGAGTTACATGAAGATATGATTAAAAGTTGATTTATTCATTTATTTACAATTTCACCTTTTACAATAATATACACATATGTAGATTCTTATTTTTTAATAATTATAATCATTCGATTAAAGGTGGAAACTCTTACTTTGTGATACAGAAACTTTTAAAGAAAGTGCAGTTTCTTTTTGAAGTTCATAAAATCATTTGAATGAACTTGCTGATGAAGTTCTTAGTTAAAAATCCATATTACTTTTGTAATAACATAAATATTTCTAAATGTAACTTGAGAATGTAATTTTGCGTTTACGAACAGAAGCCGATAATAATAAGTGGAATAAATTAAAACTTTTAAGGAATTCCGTGTAGGCATTTACTTATCGCTAGTGTAAACATGTTTGATAGGCGAGAATATGCACGCATACTACCAACGAGGAATGCATCCTTGTATGAAGGCAATTCCTGGAAGTCGTGTATGTAGTTATAACCGATTTAAATTACAATCGCAGTTTCAGCAAATTTAATCGAGGAAATAATTTTCAAGGAATTGATTAAGTTAATTTGAGACTCTTGAAAACTTAAAATAAACATTAAAAAAAACAATTGCCACCAACTAGAAATTATGGAAATTTATTAAAACACATCCCAACACTCATCCCTGTAAGAATTAGTAAACATCCCTTCATTAATTTCAGAAATAATCGCATTGAAATGAATCCATTGTTAGATGAAATTGCGTTTCGATTCTAGCGCTTGAAAAAAATATTAAAACAATTGCCGCCAACTGTAAATTATATAAATTTATCAAAAACACATCCCTGTTAGAATTAGTAAACATCCCCTCATTAATTTCAGAAATAATCGCACTGAAATTAATCCATTGTTAGATGAAATTGCATTTTGTTTCTAGCGCTTGAAAATAATATTAAAACAATTGCCACCAACTGAAAATTATGGAAATTTATTCAAACACACCCCAACACTCATCCCTGTAAGAATTAGCAAACATCCCTTAATTAATTTTAGAAATAATCGCACTCAAATTAATCCATTGTTGGATGAAATTGTGTTTCGTTTCTAGCGGTTGAAAAAAATATTAAAACAATTGCCACCAACTGGAAATTATGGAAATTTATTAAAACTCATCCCTGTAAGAATTAGTAATCATCCCTTCATTCATTTCGGAAATAATCGCATTGAAATTAATCCATTATTAGATGAAATTGCGTTTCGTTTCTAGCGCTTGAAAAAAATATTAAAACAATTACCACCAACTGGAAATTATAGAAATTTATTAAAACACATTACAACACTCATCCCTGTAAGAATTAGCAAACATCCCTTCATTAATTTCAGAAATAATCGCACAGAAATTAATCCATTGTTAAATAAAATTGCGTTTCCTTTCAAGCGCTTGAAAAAAATATTAAAACAATTGCCACCAACTGGAAATTATGGAAATTTATTAAAACACATCCCAACTCTCATCCCTGTAAGAATTAGTAAACATCCCTTCATTAATTTCAAAAATAATCGCACTATTAATCCATTATTAGATGAAATTGCATTTCGTTTCAAGCGCTTGAAAAAAATATAAAAACAACTGCCACCAACTGGAAATTATGGAAATTTATTAAAACACATCCCAACACTCATCCCCGTAAGAATTAGCAAACATCGCTTCAATAATTTCGGAAATAATCGCACTGAAATTAATCCATTGTTAGATGTAATTGTATTTCGTTTCTAGCGCTTGAAAAAAATATAAAAACAATTGTCACAAACTGGAAATTATGGAATTTTATTAAAACACATCCCTGTAAGAATCAGCAAACATCCCTTCATTAATTTCAGAAATAATCACACTGAAATTAATCCACTGTTAGATGAAATTTCGTTTCGTTTCTAGCGCTTGAAAAAAATATAAAAACAATTGCCACCAACTGGAAATTATGGAAATTTATTAAAACACATCCCAACCCTCATCCCTGTAAGGATTAGTAAACATCCCTTCATTAATTTCGGAAATAATCGCACTCAAATTAATCCATTGTTTGACGAAATTGCGTTTCGTTTCTAGCGCTTGAAAAAAATATTAAAACAATTGCCACCAACTGGAAATTATGGAAATTTATTAAAAATACATCCTAACACTCATCACTGTAAGAATTAGTAAACATCCCTTTATTAATTTCAGAAATAATCGCACTGAAATTAATCCATTGTTAGATGAAATTGCGTTTCGTTTCTAGCACTTGAAAAAATATTAAAACAATTGCCACCAACTGAAAATTATATAAATTTATCAAAAACACATCGCTGTAAGAATTAGTAAACATCCCCTCATTAATTTCAGAAATAATCGCACTAAAATTAATCAATTGTTAGATGAAATTGCGTTTCGTTTCAAGCGCTTGAAAAAAATATTAAAACAATTGCCACCAACTGGAAATTATGGAAATTTATTAAAACACATCCCAACACTCATCCCTATAAGAATTAGCAAACATCCCTTCATTAATTTCAGAAATAATCGCGCTGAAATTAATCCATTGTTTGATGAAATTGCGTTTTGTTTCTAGCGCTTGAAAAAAATATTAAAACAATTGCCACCAACTGGAAATTATGGAAATTTATTAAAACACATCCCAACACTCACCCCTGTAAGAATTAGCAAACATCCCTTCATTAATTTCAGAAATAATAGCGCTGAAATTAAAACATTGTTTGACGAAATTGCGTTTTCTTTCAAGCGCTTCAAAAAAATATTAAAACAATTGCCACCAACTGGAATTTATGAAAATTTTTTAAAAACACATCCCAAGACTCATCCTAGTAAGAATTAGTAAACATCCCTTCATTAATTTCAGAATTAATCGCACTTAAATTAATCCATTGTTAGATGAAATTGCGTTTCGTTTCCAGCGCTTGAAAAAAATTTTAAAACAATTGCTACACACTGGAAATTATGGAAATTTATTAAAACGCATCCCAACACTCATCCCTGTAAGAATTAGCAAACATCCCTTCATTAATTTCAGAAATAATAGCGCTGAAATTAAAACATTGTTTGACGAAATTGTGTTTTCTTTCAAGCGCTTCAAAAAAATATTAAAACAATTGCCACCAACTGGAATTTATGAAATTTTTTTAAAAACACATCCCAAGACTCATCCTAGTAAGAATTAATAATCATCCCTTCATTTATTTCAGAAATAATCGCACTGAAATTAATCCATTGTTAAATGAAATTGCGTTTTGTTTCTATCGCTTGAAAAAAATATTAAAACAATTGCCACCAACTGGAAATTATAGAAATTTATTAAAAACACATCGCTGTAAGAATTAGTAAACATCCCCTCATTAATTTCAGAAATAATCGCACTGAAATGAATCCATTGTTAGATGAAATTGCTTTTCGCTTCTAGCTCTTGAAAAAATATTAAAACAATTGCCACCAACTCGAAATTACGGAAATTTATTAAAACACATCTCAGCACTCATCCATGTAAGAATTAGCAAACATCCTCTCATTAATTTCAGAAATAATCGCGCTGAAATTAATCAATTGTTAGATGAAATTGCGTTTTGTTTCTGGAGCTTTAAAATAATATTAAAACAATTGCCACAAACTAGAAATTATGGAAATTTATTAAAACACATCCCAACACTCATCCCTGTAAGAATTAGCAAACATCCCTTTACTAATTTCAGAAATAAACGCGCTGAAATTAATCCATTGTTTTATGAAATTGCGTTTTGTTTCTAGCGCTTGAAAAAAATATTAAAACAATTGCCACCAAATGCAAATTATGGAAATTTAATAAAACACATTCCAATACTCATCCCTGTAAGAATTAGTAAACATCCCTTAATTAATTTCGGAAATAATCACACAGAAATTAATCCATTGTTAGATGAAATTGCGTTTCGTTCCTAGTGCTTGAAAAAAATATTAAAACAATTGCCACCAACTGGAAATTAAGGAAATTTATTGAAACACATCCCAACCCTCATCCTTGTAAGAATTAGCAAACATCCCTTCATTAATTTCAGAAATAATCGCACTGAAAGTAATCCATTGTTAGATGAAATTGCGTTTTGTTTCTAGCGCTTGAAAATAATATTAAAACAATTGCCAAGAAACTGGAAATTATGGAAATTTATTAAAACACATCCCAACACTCATCCCTATAAGAATTAGTAAACATCCCTTCATTCATTTCGTAAATTATCGCATTGAAATTAATCCATTGTTAGATGAAATTGCGTTTTGTTTCCAGCGCTTGAAAATAATATTAAAACAATTGCCACCAACTGGAATTTATGTAAATTTATTAAAACACATCCCAACACTCATCCCTATAAGAATTAGCAAACATCCCTTTATTAATTTCAGAAATAATCGTACTGAAATTAATCCATTGTTTGATGAAATTGCGTTTTGTTTCTAGCGCTTGAAAAAAATAATAAAACAATTGCCACCAACTGGAAATTATGGTAATTTATTAAAACACATCCCAACACTCATCCCTGTAAGAATTAACAAACATCCCTTTATTAATTTCAGAAATAATCGCACTAAAATTAATCAATTATTAGATGAAATTGCGTTTCGTTTCTAGCGCTTGAAAAAAATATTAAAACAATTGCCATCAACTGGAAATTATGGAAATTTGTTAAAACACATCCCAACACTCATCCCTATAAAAATTAGTAAACATCCCTTCACTAATTTCAAAAATAATCGCACTGAAATTAATCCATTGTTAAATGAAATTGCATTTTGTTTCTAGCCCTTGAAAAAAATATTTAAACAATTGCCACCAACTGCAAATTATGGAAATTTATTAAAACACATCCTAACCCTCATCCCTGTAAGAATTAGCAAACATCCCTTCATTTTTTTCAGAAATAATCGCACTGAAATTAATCCATTGTTTGATGAAGTTGCGTTTCGTTTCTAGCGCTTGAAAAAAATATTAAAACAATTGCCACCAACTGGAAATTATGGAAATTTGTTAAAACACATTCTAACACTCATCCCTGCAAGAATTAGTAAACATCCCTTCATTAATTTCCGAAATAATCGCACTGAAAGTAATCCATTGTTAGATGAAATTGCGTTTTGTTTCTAGCGCTTGAAAAAAATAATAAAACAATTGCCACCAACTGGAAATTATGGAAATTTATTAAAACACATCCCAACACTCATCCCTGTAAGAATTAGCAAACATCCCCTCATTAATTTCAGAAATAACCGCGTAGAAATTAATCCATTATTAGATGTAATTGCGTTTTGTTCTAGCGCTTGAAAATAATTTTAAAACAATTGCCACCAACTGGAAATTATGGAAATTTATTAAAACACACGCCAACACTCATCCCTGTAAGAATTAGCAAACATCCCTTAATTAATTTCAGAAATAATCGCACACAAATCAATCCATGGTTAGATGAAATTGCGTTTAGTTTCAAGCGCTTGAAAAAAATATAAAAACAATTGCCACCAACTGAAAATTATAGAAATTTATTAAAAACACGTCCCTGTAAGAATTAATAAATATCCCTTAACTAACTTCAGAAAAGATCGCGCCGAAATTAATCCATTGTTTGACGAAATTGCGTTTTGTTTCTAGCGCTTGAAAAAAATATTAAAACAATTGCTACGAACTGGAAATTATGGATATTTATTAAAACACACCCCAACCCTCATCCCTGTAAGGATTAGCAAACATCCCTTCATTAGTTTCAGAAATAATCGCATTGAAATTAATCCATTGTTTGATGAAATTGCGTTTCGTTTCTAGCGCTTAAAAAAAATATTAAAACAATTGCCACCAACGAGAAATTATGGAAATTTATTAAAACACATCCTAGCACTCATCCCTGTAAGAATTAATAAACATCCCTTTATTAATTTCAGAAATAATCGCACTGAAAATAATCCATTATTAGATGAAATTGCGTTTCGTTTCTAGCGCTTGAAAAAATATTAAAACAATTGCCACCAACGGGAAATTATAGAAATTTATTAAAACACATCCCAACACTCATCCCTGTAAGAATTAGCAAACATCCCTTCATTAATTTCGGAAATAATCCCACTGAAATTAATCCATTGTTAGATGAAATTGCGTTTCGTTTCTAGCGCTTGAAAAAAATACTAAAACAATTGCCACCAAATGGAAATTATGGTAGTTTATTAAAACACATCCCAACACTCATCCCTGTAAGAATTGGCTAACATCCCTTCTTTAATTTCAGAAATAATCGCGCTGAAATTAATCCATTGTTGAATATAATTGCGTTTCGTTTCTAGCGCTTGAAAAAAATATTAAAACAATTGCCACCAACTGAAAATTATAGAAATTTATTAAAACACCTCCCAACACTCATCCCTGTAAGAATTAGTAATCATCCCTTCATTAATTTCGGAAATAATCGCATTGAAATTAATCCTTTGTTAGATGAAGTTGCGTTTCGTTTCTAGCGCTTGAAAAAAATATAAAAACAATTGCCACCAACTAAAAATTATGGAAACTTATTAAAACACATCCCAACACTCATCCCTGTAAAAATTAGCAAACATCCCTTCATTAATTTCAAAAATGAGCGTACTGAAATTAATCCATTGTTTGATGAAATTACGTTTTGTTTCTAGCGCTTGAAAAAAATATAAAAACAATTGCCACCAACTGGAAATTATAGAAATTTATTAAAAACACATCGCTGTAAGAATTACTAAACATCCCCTCATTAATTTCTGAAATAATCACACTAAAATTAATCCATTGTTAGATGAAATTGCGTTTCGTTTCTAGCGCTTGAAAAAATATTAAAACAATTGCCACCAACTGAAAATTATGGAAATTTATTACAACACATCCCAAGACTCATCCCTCTGAGAATTAACAAACATCCCTTCATTAATTTCAGAAATAATCGCGCTGAAATTAATCAATTGTTAGATGAAATTGCGTTTTGTTTCAAGCGCTTGAAAAAAATATTAAAACAATTGCCATCAACTGGAAATTATGGAAATTTATTAAAACACATCGTAACACTCATCCCTGCAAGAATTAGTAAACATCCCTTCATTAATTTCAGAAATAATCGCACAGAAATTAATCCATTGTTAGATGAAATTGCGTTTTGTTTCTAGCGCTTGAAAATAATATTAAAACAATTGCTACAAACTGGAAATTATAGAAATTTATTAAAACACATCCCTGTAAGAATTAGTAAACATCCCTTCATTAATTTCAGAAATAATCGCGCTGAAAATAATCAATTGTTAGATGTAATTGCGTTTTATTTCTAGAGCTTGAAAAATATTAAAACAAAACAATTGCCACTCATATCTATAATAAACAATCGATACAGTCATGACCTTCTTGATTTTTCCTTTTATTATTTAGATAATATATTACACATCTTTTACGATTTAAGAGGGCTGCCGCGTAACTTTTTTCATTAATTCGTAACTTTCCTCCTCGGCGGAAATTTCACTAAACAATCGTTATTTTTTTGGCATCGTGAAGGGCGGGAAGAGGGGTGGTGGGGCGAAACGTGGGATGGATTATCCTCACCCCCATTCGTCCGGATGATTAACGACCACTCTGAGATGAAAAGAAAAATGTGAAAAAGACGGTAATTGCGAAATTATACCGCGCGCGCCCTCTCGAGGAAGAAGCGATTCTAATGGCCGCGTTGACACTTATTTGACAGCAGGAAGTGACGCCACCCAGCCGACAGATGGCGTGCGGCCTTCATTAATATTGTAATTACATTTTTCAAACATGATAATTAGAACGGAATGTTTAATTCTGAATCAACACAAATATTTTGATGGCACACATTCCGAAGTACTCGCGTGCGAATAATCCCCATTTGCGTGTGTTAGTGTGTGTGAAGGCTTGAAGGCGCAAAACGAGTTTATCTCGTTTTGCACGTGCCGTCCCAATTGGACACTGAATGTACCGTTGCGCCAAAACTAATAAAATGATTTCGCGTTATTTATTTCGAAAGAAACACAATCTTTCACCGTGTATTTATTTGGCACTCGTACAAATTGCAACTTTCGTTTATTCCCACGAGGCTCTAAACTGCTGGTGAGTGTGTAAACGTCAAGAGGTACATACATAACAGGTTGGACGTTGGGAACGTGTTTACACCAGTCGCGAGGGATTTTGGCACGGACACATTTTTTTTTTTTATTTTATTCGAAACTATTTTAGCCTTTCTGACAGAAACTAGTTTGTTATTCAGAGATGGAAATTTTAAAGAGTTTAAAGATTCAAATAACAAACTTACTTTACAAAGTCATAAAAATAGTAATCATTCATCAGAAAGTCAATTTGATTGAAGGTGACCTTCAATTTTACTGGCCTTTAAATGATCTTCAATCTTTAAAAGAAAATGGCTTGGAGAATTTTGATTTTACAAAATTGTGTATATAGTTTCGATCATAAACATAACATCCGTCGATACAAAACGAAATCTAAGATCTAAGCCATCGTAAACTACAAATTGAGGAAGCAGGAAAGCGTTAACATTTCCAATATCCTACTTAAATAATTTTCCACACTTTTATCCAATTCCACTCGGTTTTTGTGGTGTTTCAAGAATCGCTTGTTTATCGATATATCGAATTATCTCGGTCGTCATCCGACACCGGTGGGAGAGGCGGCGGTGCGCCGCCGCCGTATTGATGACGCCGCGTGGGCGAGGTCGCTATAAATTAATTTTTTTTCTCCTTCGCGTTTTATTCGATTTAGTCGCGTGCACTCACTTTTGCGACCGCAAAAAGTACGAGAGGAAATTCGAAACTCCTGCTCCTACCATTCATTCCAGATGTGTGTCGCCACCTATCGAACGGTAGGTTCAAAGCGGAAGGGCGGGGGAGTGGAGGGGGACGGAGACACTTGACTCCTTTCTGGACCAGATTTAAAATTTTAAATAGGGCAATGAAACTGATATACGTATGACGTTTATATGGTCGGGTTTACACACGAGACGATAATGTTATCCTTTGAAGTTTAATGATGTTCGACGTTGAAAATGTGTTGCACATAAAATTGAAGTTTCTTTTATTATTTTTGTCTGTAACTCGTTATAAGGGAGTGTTTAATAAAAAATCTTCTCAAATAAGTATTATTCATATATTTCCTTCTCTATGTAAAATACGAGGTGTCTTTGTAAATGTTTTTAGCTTCTAGAATTTCTGTATTTTCTTAAAACTTCAAAAATTTTTAACCTCATTTTGTCAGATTCCATTTCAAAATATCTCAATCTGAATCGTTAAATTGGACTTATAAAGTCTTACAAATTGCCTTCTTCAAGTTTTCTTTAATATTGTGATAATCCTTCCAGATTTATAAAATAATTGTATTCTCAGGGTTTATAAAATTTGTCAGTATCGCTTATTTTTTTTAAATTCTGGATTGAAATATTCCAGAAATGATTCTTAAATTTTTTGAGCGTATTTCAGGAAATTCTGCTTCGAATTATAAGAGGTTTTTTCTTTTCTATATCTCTAGATTTTTTTAGTATACTTTCCCACATTTAATAGGATTTCTGTAAAAAAAAAATTGGTTTTATTTTATGGGAATTTTCGTCCAGAAAATTTCCACAACTTTCTTCGAGAGTTCTAAAACTTTTTATTGGTTCTTCAGAATTCTCTTCAAAATATTTAGAATTTTCACCAACTTCCTTATAATTTTTAGAGAATTTTGAATCATACTTTTTTCTAAAATTTATCTATTCCCATTTGCAAGATTTTATTAATTATATTAAGGGTTCTAGAATTTTTCAGCATCTCACAGATTAAAATAAAAAAATTCTAAAATTTTTCTATTTAAGAGTTCTTCACGAATTGGAACAAGTTTCTTTAAGGGTTCTGGAAATTTTCAATATTCTTCAGATTTCAAGAATTATTAAGGGTTTTCTCCTCGAAATTTCTAGAATATACTTCTTCTAAACTAACTCTTTCCAAATTTTGTAAGATATCTTTTCAAAAATCCTAAATCTTTTGGAAACTTCTCTTTAAGAGTTATTCGAAAATTTCGCTTTCTATTTGCAAGAATTACCTCAGATTTCTAGAACCCAGTGTTGTCTATTCTTTAAAAGTTCATTGAAATTACAAGAATTTTTTGTGGGTTCTTAAATAGAATCTTCTAGCAACCGTTACCTAATTGTGTCAGATTTCACTTTATCAAATTAAATTTTGTCAGTACTGTTAATTTCAAGCAAATTTCTACTATTCATCATTTTCTTCTCTAGATTTATAAAATTTTCTTCTCTTGCTTATTTTGTTGAATTTCTCTTCAATTCTTCTGGAGTTTTTCACCAGCTTTTTTCAATTTTTTACCACCCCTTATTTCATTTCACTGACATTTTCTAACAGCTGTTAAATTATTATTGGCTAATGAATGTCAAATTATTATAGTTTGAGAGCTGTCAAATTATTACCATTGTCCTCTGACAGCAGTCAAACGTTTATAATCCGACAATTAGCAAAGTTTTTTTTTGTCTGACAGCTGTCAAATAATTATTATCTAATGGATGTCAAATTATTATACTATGACAGCTGTCAAATTATTACCATTATCCTCCAACAGCTGTCAAATGATTATAATCCGACAGTTGGCAAAGTTTTTTTGTCTGACAACTGTCAAATAATTATTGCCTAATGGATGCCAAATTATTATACTGTGACAACTGTCAAATTATTACCATTGTCCTCTGACAGCTGTTGAATGATTATAATCCGTCATTTGGCAGTTTTTTTTGTCTGACAGCTGTCAAATTGTTATTGGCTAATGGATTTCAAATTATTATAGTTTGACAGTTGTTAAATTATTACCATTGCCCTCTGACAGCTGTCAAATTATTACCATTGTCCTCTGACAGCAGTCAAATAATTATAGCCCGACAGTTGACAAAGTTTTATTGTCTGACAGCTGTTAAATTATTATTGGCTAATAAATGTCAAATTATTATAGTTTGAGAGCTGTCAAATTATTACCATTGTCCTCTGACATCTGTCGAATGATTATAGTCCGACAGTTGGCAAAACTTTTTTGTCTGACAGCTGTCAAATTATTATTGGCTAATGGATTTCAAATTATTATAGTTTGACAGTTGTTAAATTATTACCATTGCCCACTGACAGCTGTCAAATTATTACCATTGCCCACTGACAGCTGTCGAATAATTATAATCTGAAAGTTTTTTTGTCTGAGAGATGTCAAATTATTATTGGCTAATATATGTCAAATTATTATAGTTTGACAGCTGTCAAATTATTACCATTGCCCACTGACAGCTGTCGAATGATTAAAGCCCGACAGTTGGCAAAGTTTTATTGTCTGACAGCTGTCAAATTATTATTGCCTAATGGATGTCAAATTATTATAGTTTGACAGTTGTTAAATTATTACCATTGCCCACTGACAGCTGTCGAATAATTATAATCTGATAGTTGACAAAGTTTTTTTGTCTGAGAGATGTCAAATTATTATTGGCTAATATATGTCAAATTATTATAGTTTGACAGCTGTCAAATTATTACCATTGTCCACTGACAGCTGTCAAATGATTATAATCCGACAGTTGGCAAAGTTTTTTTGTCCTGCAGCTGTCAAATTATTATTGGCTAATGCATGTCAAATTATTATAGTTTGACAACTGTCAGCTTATTACCATTGTCCTGTGGCAGCTGTCGAATGATTATAGTCCGACAGTTGGCAAAGCTTTTTTGTCTGAAAGCTGTCAAATTATTATTGGCTTACGGATGTCAAATTATTATAGTTTGACAGCTGTCAAATTATTACCATTTGGCAGCTGTTGAATGATTATAATCCAACATTTGGCAAAGTTTTTTTTTGTCTGACAGCTGTCAAATTGTTACTGGCTAATGGAAGTCAAATTATTATAGTTTTACAGCTGTCATATTATTATCATTGTCCACTGAGGGGCTGTCAAATGATTATAATTCGACTGTTGGCAAAGCTTCTTTTGTCTGACAGCTTTCAAAATATTATTGGATAATGAATGTTGAATTATTATAGTTTGATAGTTGTCAAATTATTACCATTGTCCTTTGGTGGCTGTGAAATGATCATAATCCGACAGTTGACAAAGTTTTTTTTGTCCCGCAGCTGTCAAATTATTATTGGCTAATGCATGTCAAATTATTATTGTCTGACAGCTGTCAAATTATTGCCATTGTCCTCTGACAGCTGTCAAATAATCATAATCCGACAGTTGGCAAATTTTTATTTGTCTAACAGATGTCAAATTATTATTGGCTAAAGGATGACAAATTATTATAGTTTGGCAGCTGTCAAATTGTTACCATTGTCCACAGTTGTTAAAAAATTACAGCTCGACAGTTGGCAAAGTTTTATTGATACATTTTTATAAACATATTTCAGGAAATTCTCTTCCAAATTATTAGAATATTCTATTCTATTTCTCTAGTAACTTTACAGCACATCTTGCCCTATTTTATGGGATTTCTATCCAAATTTTCTTAAATATTTACTAATATTCGTCAGAGAAATTCCCAAAATGTTCGAATTTGTCAGCAGTTTCTTTGGCATTTTTAGAGTTCAAGAGTTTTCTTTTTAGAAATTTCTTTTCTAAAATACAAGAATTTTCGTATAATTTTCTAGGTTTATTTTTAGAAATTCCCAAGTTTCTCGAATTGTCTAGCGTTTTAACATCGAGACTTTTAAAATTTATTATTATTACTAAAGTGTATAATTTCTTTTCGAAAATTGTAAGGTTTTCCGGATCTTCTAATCCTAATTATAAAAAATTTCTTTAATGGTTCTAAAATTTTTCAGCATTTCCCAGATTTCAAGAATTTTTAAGTATTTTCTCCTCGAGTTTTTTTTTTAGAATTTACTACCATCAGTCGTCGTTTTCTTTCAGAGGTATCCTCCAGGAATTTCGTTTTGAAATTGCGATCATTTTCTTTGAGCGTTCCAAAAATTAACTCAACTTTTTCTTCAAACCTGTAGACTTTAAAGAATGTTCCTTGTGCTATTAGTTATCAGAATTTTACGCTCAAAATTTCAAAAATTTAATTTGATCTAAATTTTCAAGCAAAGTAGTTTTCAAGTAGTTTTTCTTCCAAATTCTTCAATGGTTCTACAATATTTAAAGTTTTCTTCTAGACTTATAGACTGTATTGATGAAACAGTCTAGAAGAAATATTAAAATATTGTAGAAATAAGTAATTGTGGAGACTTTCACTTCGTGATACATTTTGATAATTCATAATAAATATTGTAGAACCCTTGAAGAAATTGGAAGAAACATTTGTAAACTACTTGAAAATTTAGATCAAATTAAATTTTTGAAACTTTTGAGCGAAGAATACTAATAACTAATAACACAAGGAAAATTCTTTCAAGTTTACAGGTTTGAAGAAAATGTTGAATAGATTGATAAAAATAATTCAAATATGTCTTGTTCAATTCCTTGAATTTCTTTTCAAAAATTCTAGTACTTATTACTTATTTTGTTAAATTTCTCCAGTACTTTTTCTTGAGGATATTTCAGGTTTCTCTTACCTGATTTTGCCGGATTTCTCTTTATTATTATTTAACATTTTTCAGCAAATTCTTAACCATTTCTTAGATCACAAAACAAACCAACAAAATATCATATTTTGAGAACTTTTCGAGAGTTTCTCTTAGATATATTTCAAGATTTTTTTCAAAGGTTCTTTTTCATCATTTCTTAGATTTACAACATATTTTAGCATATTCTTTTCAAAATTTTTAAAATTTATCATCAGTCTTCTAATTTTCTGGAATTTCATTTCAAAAATGCTAAAAAAAAATCCCAGCAACTTTCTTTAATGAATTTCTGTTTGTAATTATAAGAATTTTCTTTGAGGGATTTTACCACCAGATTTTTAGAATTTTCCAGCATCTCTTACCTAATTTTGTGGGATTTCTCTTTAAAAAATTTAAATTTTTCAGCCATTCTAATTTTATTTTATAGAATTTTCCACGATTCCTTATTTTCTTATCTGAATTTTTGGAGCTACTTTTCATACATTTTTCTAAGAGAAGCCTAGCAATTCCTCTTCAATTTTTAGCATTTCCCAAACATCTAAAATTCTCTACTTAAAATTTCAAAAAATTTAGGCATATCTAACCTTCTTTTCAAAATATTATATATCACTATCTCTTGTTTTACTTCTCGAGCAAAAATTTATTTCCAAATTTTATCTATATCCCTAAATATGTAGATTTGAACTGCTGAAAAATTCTAAAATTTTTGAAGAGAAACATGACAAGATGCTGGAAAATTCTAGAAATCTGGAGAAAATATTAAAAATTTAAAGAAAAATCCTGCAATTTCAAGGAGAAATTCCTAAAGAACTTTTAAAAGAGAATTTGGTAGAAACTTATAAAATATTTGAAGAACAAATCCACACAATTCGGCGAGTGGTGATAGTAAATTCTAGATATCTATAGGAGAAAAAGCTGAAAAATTCCAGTAATCTGGAGAAGACGCTTTAAACCTTGAAGAAAATACTTAAAATTTTGAGGAGAAATTCCTGAAAAACTATCGAACAATGGTGCGCAAATAGTAAAGAAGTTGCTGACAGATTATAAATATTTTGAAGTAAAATTCGTCAAATAAGGCAAAAGGTACTGGAACTAGAAATGTGGAAGAATTACTAAAAAGTTTTAGAACCCTCGAAGAAAATGTAGCAACTACGTAGACCAAAATGACGATAGTATAAAAGAAAAATTAGAAAAATAGAATATTTGGTCAGAAACTTCATAAAATAGCTTCATTTCGTCGGATTTGTCTTCAAAATGAATAAAATTTTTAAAAAATGTTTCACCATTTTTTTGCAGATGTGGATTTGTAACAACATGTTTCGACAATTGCAATTGTCGAAACATATGTCAGGAAACTGACAAAGTAATTATTAAACCAAACCAAAAGTCTCTTATTTACAATTCCACCCCTGTGGTGTATATGTTTCATCAAGAATGTATTAATTTTACTATCTTTTTTATTTTCCTGTATTTTCAAGTAACTCCACTTTTTTTTAAAGTAGTCTACAAATATTTCTATCCATTTGCTCGAATTTTCTAGAGGATTTCAATATTTCTTCCAAATTAGAATAGAATTTTTCATCATTATTTTCTCCAGATTTATAAGATGTTCCAGTAGCTAATTTTGCTGTTTGAATGGAAATTCCCTTCAAACTGTTTTAGACTTTGTCAGTAATTTCAATTTTAAGAGGACGCCTCTTCCATTTTAGAAGAAAAAATCAACAATTCCTTGTTTTATTATATCTAAATTTTTGATCAATATTTCTTCCATTTTTTCAGGATTTCGTTCTAAATTCGAGGAAACAATTTTTTAGCATCTCAAAACTTCTAGAATTTATCAGAATTATCTCATTAAAATTTCAAAGCCTCATTTTATCAGAGTTCTCTTCAAAATATCTCAAATATTCATAATTTTTTTTCACTACCTCTTGTTTTCCTTTACCTGAATTTTCGAGCAAATTAATTTTTTGAAAATTATTTTATAATTTCTGCAAATGATTTTATTTCTTTCCTATAACTCGTAAAATTTTTAGAGAGTTTTTTAGGAACCACTCTTCTAAATTGTAAGAATTTCTTTCAAGGCTTCCAGCATTTTCTTCTAGGTTACTGCAATTT
>OZ018389.1:2350181-2421893 GCA_963969525.1 Ontholestes murinus | reverse complement strand
CACTTTAAAATGGTTTTATGAAATTACCCATTTATAAATAATAATTCCGTCGTGGAAAATTACATCTCAACACAATGTAATGTAATTTAATACATCGCGGTTCGAGTGAAATTAACATTTAAAACCTCAACCGACCAATAATGGTAATTTAATTAAGGTAACGACGCTGTAAATAATCGATTAATCGATAATCGTTTTCGGTTCATTTGCAGATAAATTCTCGTACGCGTTTCCTTATTGCGGCTTTAATAAATTTAAAATTAAAAAAATACAACGTTTTACAAATGTCAGCGAATACATTATATACATTATACTCGTTTCGTGTCCCATTAAATAATATTTTATTCAAATGTGCTCCGGCGTGATTATCTCGAGAAAGTTTCGCGCATACACACACACACACACACAGGCTGAAAAATTTTCCCGTTTAGAAAGCGCCGATCATTTAATTATTCATTATTTTCCGTTCTAGTTGTATAGATAATATTCAAATTTATAAGTGGCGAAAAAAAAAAGTAATAATAGCCTTTGTAAGGTGATAAATCAATTCAATTGTTGTTAGATTAAATAGATTTAGAAAATTAGACCAAATATATATATATAGAGAGAAAAAAGTGCATCACATTTATATTTTATATACATCTCAAAAAACAATATAGAAAAATACAAATTTTTGCAACAAGGAAATAAATCCTTTCATTCATCAAAAATATAAATAATTAATACCACAGTATTTACCTACACACATAATCAAAACAAAATTTACTTTAACTTACATCAACTAAGCAAAAGTTATTCCAAGGATTTACGCAAAATATATAAGATTATTAAAAAAAATATTTCCTGGTTTTAAACTAGGTCACAATTACTTACATACCAATTGAGATATTAGAGGTCATAAATTAGACCTGTGGCGAATGGATTTCGCATTACTTGAGTAAAATATTGTTAGGATTTCGTGTAGGTCATTGAATCGTGTTTACTTTTCATGGATCGTAGGAAATTATTAACCTTTCAGAGTTCAAACTAAATGCTACGACCGATGATTGAACCGATTGATGTTATTGTCCTGTGTTTCCATGTCGAGAAATCGTAAAAGTTTAATTTTTGATCAAATAAATTCTGCCTTGTATTGTAAAAATTAAACCACTCAAAAAATTAATCCACAAAAGCTTAAAAATCCATTTGGAGGGAACGTATCTTTAATTAGTAGTCAAAACAATCGCTATCGATTAAGTATTTATCAAATTAAATGAGTTTAAAATTATGACGAGGAATTGCAAAGTGCTTTTAACGATTTAAAAAATTGTAAAAATTAAACCACTCAAAAAATTAATCCTCAAAAGCTTAAAATCCATTCAGAAGGAACGTATCTTTAATTTGTAGTCAAAACAATCGCTATCGATTAAGTATTTATCAAATTAAATGATGATATTTATAAATTAAAGTTATGACGAGAAAATAAAAAGTGCTTTTAGCGATTTAAAAAATTGTAAAAATTAAACCACTCAAAAAATAAATCCTCAAAAGCTTAAAATCCATTCAGAAGGAACGTATCTTTAATTTGTAGTCAAAACAATCGCTATCGATTAAGTATTTATCAAATTAAATGATGATATTTATAAATTAAAGTTATGACGAGAAAATAAAAAGTGCTTTTAGCGATTTAAAAAATTGTAAAAATTAAACCACTCAAAAAATAAATCCTCAAAAGCTTAAAATCCAATCAGAAGGAACGTATCTTTAATTTATAGTCAAAACAATCGCTATCGATTAAGTATTTATCAAATTAAATGAGTTTAAAGTTATGACGAGGAAGAGAAAAGTGCTTTTAGAGGTTTAAAAAATTGTAAAAATTAAACCACTCAAAAAAATAATCATCAAAAGCTTAAAATCCATTCAGAAGGAACGTATCTTTAATTTGTAGTCAAAACAATCGCTATCGATTACGTATTTCTCAAATTATATGAGTTTAAAGTTTTGACGAGGAAGAGAAAAGTGCTTTTAGCGGTTTAAAAAATTGTAAAAATTAAACCACTCAAGAAAATAATCATCAAAAGCTTAAAATCCATTCAGAAAGAACGTATCTTTAATTTATAGTCGAAACAATCGCTATCGATTAAGTATTTATTAAATTAAATGAGTTTAAAGTAATGACGAGGAAATAAAAAGTGCTTTTAGAGGTTTAAAAAATTGTAAAAATTAATCCACTCAAAAAATTAATCGCCAAAAGCTTAAAATCTATTTAGAAGGAACGTATCTTTAATTTGTAGTCAAAACAATCGCTATCGATTACGTATTTATCAAATTAAATGAGTTTAAATTTATGACGAGGAAATAAAAAGTGCGTTTAGCGATTTTAAAAATTGTAAAAATTAAACCACTCAAAAAATAAATCCTCAAAAGCTTAAAATCCATTCAGAGGGAACGTATTTTTAATTCGTAGTCAAAACAATCGCTATCGATTAAGTATTTATCAAATTAAACGAGTTTAAAGTTATGACGAGGAAGAGAAAAGTGCTTTTAGCGGTTTAAAAATTGTTAAAATTGAATCACTCAAAAAAATAATCGCCAAAAGCTTAAAATCCATTCAAAGGGAACGTAATTTTAATTTGTAGTCAAAACAATCGCTATCGATTACGTATTTATCAAATTAAATGAGTTTAAAGTTATGACGAGGAAAAAAAAAGTGCTTTTAGCGGTTTAAAAAATTGTAAAAATTAAACCACTCAAAAAAATAATCATCAAAAGCTTAAAATCCATTCAGAAGGAATGTATCTTTAATTTGTAGCCAAAAAAATCGCTATCGATTAAGTATTTATCAAATTAAATGAGTTTAAAATTATGACAAGGAAGAGAAAAGTGCTTTTAGAGGTTTAAAAAATTGTAAAAATTAAACCACTCAAAAAAATAATCCTCAAAAGCTTAAAATCCATTCAGAGTGAACGTATCTTTAATTCGTAGTCAAAACAATCGCTATCGATTAAGTATTTAACAAATTAAATGAGTTTAAAGTTATGACGAGGAAATAAAAAGTGCTTTTAGCGATTTAAAAATTGTAGAAATTAAACCATTTAAAAAAATAATCCTCAAAAGCTTAAAACCAATTTAGAGGCAACGTATCTTTAACTTGTAGTCAAAACAATTGCTATCGATTACGTATTTATCAAATTAAATGACTTTAAAATTATGACGTGGAAATAAAAAGTGCTTTTAGCGATTTAAAAAATTGTAAAAATTAAACCACTCAAAAAAATAATCCTCAAAAGCTTAAAATCCATTCAGAAGGAACGTATCTTTAATTTGTAGTCGAAACAATTGCTATCGATAAAGTATTTATCAAATTAAATGAGTTTAAAGTTATGACGAGGAAGAGAAAAGTGCTTTCAACGATTTAAAATATTGTAAAAATTAAACCACTCAAAAAAATAATCCTCAAAAGCTTAAAATCCATTCATAGGGAACGTATCTTTAATTCGTAGCCAAAAAAATCGCTATCGATTAAGTATTTATCAAATTAAATGAGTTTAAAGTTATGACGAGGAAATAAAAAGTGCTTTTAACGATTTAAAAAATTGTAAAAATTAAACCACTTAAAAATTAAATCATCAAAAGCTTAAAATCCATTTAGACTGAACGTATCTTTAATTCGTAGTCAAAACAATCGCTATCGATTAAGTATTTCTCAAATTAAATGAGTTTAAAGTTATGACGAGGAAGAGAAAAGTGCATTTAGCGATTTAAAAAATTGTAAAAATTAAACCACTCAAGAAAATAATCCTCAAAAGCTTAAAATGCATTCAGAAGGAACGTATATTTAATTCGTAGTCAAAACAATCGCTATCGATTACGTATTTATCAAATTAAATGAGTTTAAAGTTATGACGAGGAAATAAAAAGTGCTTTTAGCGATTTAAAAAATTGTAAAAATTAAACCACTCAAAAAAAGAATCATCAAAAGCTTAAAGTCCATTCAGAGGGAACGTATCTTTAATTTGTAGCCAAAACAATCGCTATCTATTACGTATTTATCAAATTAAATCAGTTTAAAGTAATGACGAGGAAGAGAAAAGTGCTTTTAGAGGTTTAAAAAACTGTAAAAATTAAACCACTCGAAAAAATAATCCTCAAAAGCTTAAAATCCATTCAGAGGGAACGTATCTTTAATTTGTAGTCAAAACAATCGCTATCGATTACGTATTTATCAAATTACATGAGTTTAAATTTATGACGAGGAAGAAAAAAGTGCTTTTAGAGGTTTAAAAAATTGTAAAAATTAAACCACTTAAAAAAATAATCATCAAAAGCTTAAAATCCATCCAGAGGGAACGTATCTTTAATTTGTAGTCAAAACAATCGCTATCGATTAAGTATTTATCAAATTAAATGATTTTAAAGTTATGACGAGGAAGAGAAAAGTGCTTTAAACGATTTAAAAAATTGTAAAAATTAAACCACTTTAAAAAATAATCGCCAAAAGCTTAAAATCCATTTAGAGGGAACGTATCTTTAATTTGTAGCCAAAACAATCGCTATCGATTAAGTATTTATCATATTAAATGAGTTTAAAGTTATGACGAGGAATTGCAAAGCGCTTTTAACGATTTAAAAAATTGTAAAAATTAAACCACTTGAAAAAATAATCATCAAAAGCTTAAAATCCAATCAGAAGGAACGTATCTTTAATTTGTAGCCAAAACAATCGCTATCGATTAAGTATTTATCAAATTAAATGAGTTTAAAGTTATGACGAGGAAGAAAAAAGTGCTTTTAGCGGTTTAAAAAATTGTAAAAATTAAACCACTCAAAAAATAATCCTCAAAAGCTTAAAATCCATTCAGAAGGAACGTATCTTTAATTTGTAGCCAAAACAATCGCTATCGATTACGTATTTATCAAATTAAATGAGTTTAAATTTATGACGAGGAAATAAAAAGTGCTTTTAGCGGTTTAAAAAATTGTAAAAATTAAACCACTTAAAAAAATAATCATCAAAAGCTTAAAATCCATTCAGAGGGAACGTATATTTAATTTGTAGCCAAAACAATCGCTATCGATTAAGTATTTATCAAATTAAATGAGTTTAAAATTATGACGAGGAAATAAAAAGTGCTTATAGCGGTTTAAAAAATTGTAAAAATTAAACCACTCAAAAAAATAATCGTCAAAAGCTTAAAATCCATTCAAAGGGAACGTATCTTTAATTTGTAGTCAAAACAATCGCTATCGATTAAGTATTTATCAAATTAAATGAGTTTAAAGGTATGACGAGGAAATAAAAAGTGCTTTTAGCGATTTAAAAAATTGTAAAAATTAAACCACTCAAAAAATTAATCGTCAAAAAGCTTAAAATCCATTCAGAAGGAACGTATCTTTAATTTGTAGCCAAAACAATCGCTATCGATTAAGTAATTATCAAATTAAATGAGTTTAAAGTAATGACGAGGAAATAAAAAGTGCTTTTAGAGGTTTAAAAAATTGTAAAAATTAAACCACTCAAAAAAATAATCATCAAAAGCTTAAAATCAATTTAGAAGGAACGTATCTTTAATTTGTAGCCAAAACAATCGCTATCGATTAAGTATTTATCAAATTAAATGAGTTTAAAGTTATGACGAGGAAATAAAAAGTGCTTTTAGCGGTTTAAAAAATTGTAAAAATTAAACCACTCAAAAAAATAATCCTCAAAAGCTTAAAATCCATTCAGAGGGAACGTATCTTTAATTTGTAGCCAAAACAATCGCTATCGATTAAGTATTTATCAAATTAAATGAGTTTAAAGTTATGACAAGGAAGAAAAAAGAAAAATTTTAAATAATTGCATAATTTGATAACTAACACAAACACACACACAACACACTATAAGATGCAATTGTTTTATTTATTACTTTAAGTATTTTTTGTTGGTATATTTATTTCCAAAAAAATGACAATGTGGCAAATACTTCAATTTCAATTTAATTTATTTTACGGAAATGGAAACCTCCTTTATACAGAACCAATAAACAAAACTTTTACATATACTTAAGTATAAAGTGTTGTTTATAGACACTTGGTTCAAATCAAAGTCAAAAAAATACTTAAGTATAGTTTGTAATAATCATTTGTCAAATGGTTAATGTCAGAGATACGACAATTTTTGTTTGTTTGATATTTTCTGTAAATTTGTCGCAATAATAAAAATAAGGCTGAAAGATAGTCGATAGTCATGAAGTTAAAGAAAAAGATGTCGAAGAATCACAAAAATTGTTATAATTATATGTAACTACTATCTTCAATAAAGATGTTTTCTTTTAATAAAAATAAATAATATCATTTGTTCTTTTTATCTGGTGTCATATGTGACCTTGACAACTTTGTGGTGTCGTGTCGACTTATTGTTGTCTGAATTTGAATTGAAAATTTCGAAAATAATGAAAATGAAAAAAAATAATTTTTAATTTTTTGCTTATAACTTTGGAAATAATATTCAGATTTCAAAAAAATTCTTACACCGTTTAATTAATCTGATCGAATGTATGTATAAATTATGCAGAAATCTCAAATTCGTACTTTTAATGTGATAATCTATCATTTGTCAATTTTAATCTGACAATCTGTCAATTGTTATTTTAAATCTGCCAAGAAGGATGATAGATGACAGTTTACAGATAATAATTGACAAATAACACACGGTAAATTGTCAGATGAAAAATGACAGATTGACATAGTAAAAACGACAAATGACAGATTGTCAAATTAAAAATGATAGATTGTTTTAATCTGACAATTTGTCATTTTTAATCTGATAAATCAGTGACTGTTAAAAGATAATAAATGGCAGTGAACAATTAAACATTGACAACTGTCACTTGATAGGTTTTTGGGTAGTGTCATTTGGCAATTGAAGGATAATGAAAATAAAAGTTCACAGTTATTAGATAATAATCGACAGATGACAGATTATCTGATAAAATAATGACATTAAAAATAACAAATGAAAGATTCTCAGATTAAAACTGACAAATGACAGATTATCAAATTAAAAATGAGAAATGACAGATTGAAAAAGACAAGTGACAGATTATCAGATTAAAAAAGGACAATAACAGATTGTCAGATTAAAAATGACAGATTAAAAGTGACCAATCGGTGACAGTTAAAAGATAATAAATGACAGTTAACGAGTAACAATTGTTTATCGATTTTTTGTTTATAACTTTGAAAATAATATTCAGATTTCAAAAAGTCCTGCACCGATTGATTAATACGATCGATTATATTTAGATTATGCAGAAGTCTCAAATTCGTACTTCAATTGTTTTTCGATTTTTTGCTTACAACTTTGAAAATAACCATCAAATTTCGCAAAATATTTCAGCGATCTGTTTTTACGATTCAATTAATTTGGATTTTGCGAAAATACCTTCCTACTTTAATTGTTTTTCGTTATTTTTTTGTTTATACCTTTCAAAATACTCGGATTTTGAAAATGTTGAAAAAGTTTATAATTTAAAAATAATCAATTATGCTTAAAGTTGTTTCGCTGGAAACTTAAAAGAAAGAAAAATCTTGAAAAATACAATTTTTAAACAATTAAAAATTAGAAGTAAAAATATAAGAAACAATTGAAAACAATAAAAGCTGATTAGATAAGAAAAAGGGAAATGACACAAAAAATATTATTTTCGATTTTATCAGAAAAAACTGCATTTTTTTTGCTGAAGCAATTGAAAATTTTAAAGAATGCATTTATTTGTTTATATGAGAGAAAAACAAGCACTAAAATCAATTGTAAACAATTTAAAATTGCAAAAGAATGTAGGAAAGGTAATGCAGTTTGATAGCAATTTTTTTAGGCGGTAAAAAATAAAAATTTCTAAAAAAAATATTTTTCAATATTGTAAGAAGAAAAAACATTTTTTTTTAATATTATCAAAAAACAAACAAAAAGGGAAAAACAGTAAAAGTTTTGCTTTTAAAATGAGTCAAATGTTTGATTTCGTTAAAAACATTGTTGCTAATGGAATTTTTTAAACAATTGAAAATTACAAAAATGTATTTTAGGCTAAAAAAATTACTATAAAAAATTATATTTCCATTTTGTATAAAAAAATGATAAAAGAATTAAAAATATATATTTAAAAAAAATAATTATTATACAAAACGTAATAAATTATCTGATTATGTAAGAAAAAGCTCATTAAAAGTATTGTTTAGACAATAAAAAATAAAACAACTTTTTTAAATCGATAATCATGTTTTTTTGCTGAAGGAATTGAAAAGTTAATTTTTTGTTTTTATGCATTTTGTAAACAATTGGAAATTGCAAAAAAAAATGTGTAAAAAGATAGTTCAAAACGTTCATTTTTTTTTGGCTGAAATAACAAAAACTTCTAAAAAATATAACTTTTTAAATTTTTCCAATTTTGAACGAAAACACAAAAATTCTAAAAGTATTATTAAGTATGATTAATTTCAATTTTATAGGTTGAAGTTTTCAAAAACCGAAAATACAATTGCGAGTGAAGTTTTCGGAAAATGTTTAATTGTAGGACAAATAAATATGTAGGATGGGTGGGTGGCCACTATCCCACAATCCATCAGCGAAGATTGTTCTGTATTATTTTACCACGAGAAAAATTAATACAAAATTTTCTTTTCTATTTTATAAAAATTTTCCCAAAACCCTTGCTAATGGTTAATTGATTGGATTGTGGGATAGTGGCCACCCACCCACCCTACATATAGCCAAAATTTAAACCACAGTTACGGTTTTAGTTTAAAAAAACTAAGAGCACAATTGTGAGTGTTATTTATGAAAAATTACACCAGAATCTTTAATTGTGGTACCTATTAATATGTAGGGTGGGTGGGTGGTCTCTATCCCATAATCCAAACAGTAAATCATCAACGAAGGTTGTGCTGTGTATTTTACCACAAGAAAAATTATAACATAAATTTCTTGTCTATATTATTTTTATTTTATCAAAATTTTCCTAAAACCCTTGTTAATGGTTAATTAATTGGATTGTGGGATAGTGGCCACCCACCCACCCTACATATTGCCAAAATTTAAACCACAGTTACTGTTTTAGTTTCCAAAAAAACTAAGAACACAATTGTGAGTAATATTTAAGAAAAACTACAACAGAATCTTTAATTGTTGTACCGATAAATATGTAGGGTGGGTGGGTGGCCTCTATCCCACAATCTAAACAGTAAAACATTAGTAAAGGTTGTGCTGTGTTTATTACATATCACAACAAAAAATAATAGAAAATTTTCTTGTCTGTTTTAAAGTGCTTTTAGCGGTTTAAAAAATTGTAAAAATTAAACCACTCAAAGAATTAATCCTCAAAAGCTTAAAATCCATTCAGAAGGAACGTATCTTTAAAGAATCGCTATCGATAGTGTATTTATTAAATTATATGAGTTTAATTTCCATAAGGAAAACGTAATTTGTGATTGTTGGAGTATAAAAATGTGATTAAACATAATTTTGATATGCACTGGTAAAAAATCCACCTATAAAATTCTAAGCTCGTTATAATCCGAATTGAGCAATCTCGTTACGTAATTACTACACTCGAGCGTGACCGGCGCTTTTTATTAAATAATTCAGATAATGAACGATATTTGTATTTCATTGTGGCTCTCAAAAAAAAAAAAAAAAAAAAAAACTATTCACGGCCAAACAGTGTCGAACATTTAACGTGGCTAATCACCGTAATTTGCTATAGATCTGAAATTGCCTTTACAAAATTAATTAACAATTAATTGCTTTATTTCACCCATTATAGGTAAAAACATTATATTTTAATGATTGATTTAGGATGGATTATATCAGTCATTTCTTAAAGTGTTAACTAGCCTCTACATCATCATCAAGAAGTCATACTGATTATCAGAAACCCTGTTCTATCCAACTAAATACTTTGATTAAATTCTTCGCCTGAAAAATCACAATTGCAGCGATAAATAAAAGCAACAATACACTTTGAAAATTGTGTTTAAGTTACAAAACCTAACAGCCCAACTAAATGGGATACTTCTTACTAATCAGCTTTAAAATTTTTAAATCTTTTTGTAAAGATTATAAATCATTTGTATAAATTTTAATAAATGTTTTAACAAAAGGCACTAGCAAATGATTACACATATTTCTCTACGCCTTGTAAGCATTGCGTTCGGGCCTTGAGTGTGAAAATTTGCATGTTTCCCCAATTAGATGCACGACTCGTTAAATTTATGGAAATTCTAGTCTGGGCAGTGCCGAAAAATAGCTCGGGCGGCTCCATGTTTATCGAAATAGAGAGAGAGAGAGAAAAAATACTCAACCTTGGCCAGCACTTCCTCAAACGCTGATAATTTCGATTGTGCGAAATGGTTTCTAAACACACTTCTTTATACGACCGTCCTCGAAAATCATCACATATTACTTAACACTTGGAGATAAGGACAATTGCTGAAAATTATAACTAATACGTTTGGCAAATATCTAAAGGTGTAAATCTTTTAAAATAATTATACAAATGTGAAATTTATTAATTATAGTTTTCTTGATGATGATGAAAAGTAATCTGGGTCGACCATTTGCATTTGATATGGTAAAGATTGAGCGCGCGGTCAAGGAAACGGCCATAAATATAAATATGCAAGAGCGAGACGGGGTGGTGTTGCAATTTTGAATTAAAAAGAAAAAAAATACGCGACCGCATGAATCACCTACGGACACGACACGCACCAAGAATTCTGCATAACCGTTGTTACGGGCCCGAAATCATGTGGAACGAGTCGAAACCGATACTACTGCTACTACGACGACGTCTTCAGTTCTCATTCACAGTTGAATTCTTCAATGGATCGTTATCGGTGGATTAGCTTTCCGACGACTGCAGCAGGATGATGATGATGATTAGACGATTCGTTTTTGGACGGCCTCCAATGCGAAGGTATTTATCGCTTCTTGAATTGTTCACACGTCCGATGATTTATATTGTCTCGAGTTCAGACGCTCGATGCCTGCCAAGTTCATCAACCGTTGCATTTCTTATGATCATTTGTAATTTGCTCCACTTCCTCGAGATGTTACATCACTGTTTCCATTGTCTGTTCAAATGAGACCTAAATAATATATTACAAAGAGTATTTTGAGAACTTCTATTATTATTGGTTATAATTTAGTGGAATAATTTATTCAATTTTTGAATATGAAAAGAAAAATTAAAGCCATCTGTGATATTATATCTACCATCTGCTAACTGTCATACGATTTTTACCAACACTCAATGATCATATAACCTCTATCATCTGTCAACTGTCATATAATAATTGCCAACTGTCAATTATCACATAACCTCATTAAATCATCCGTCAATTGTGATGTGACAACTGTCACATGATAATTGTTATCTATCAAATAATTTTAAGTATTTTTTTCAATTTTAATATATAACTATTGAGATATTCTATTAGAAAGGAGTACAAAGATGTAAAATAAATATTATTTAACCTTATGACTTCTATCATCTGTCAAGTCATATGATATTTAACATCTGTCTATTATTATACAGGGTGACTGACGAAAAACCTTTGGTGCTGTATCTCGCTTATTTTTGATCCGATTTGAATAAATAAAACATCAAATTAAATGATTTTTAAAAGACTTTAATATGAACTGTACTGATATTTTTTCTTGCATCCAGTTTTTGACGAAAGACGATCAACCTTTTTTTTTCAAATTGCACTGTATATATATTTTGTACTGATCCGCAAGGAGATTTTTTTCTGAATCTGAATTTGTAAACGATTTTATCCATTCATCAAACCAAAGTCGAGAAATTGAGGATTAAAAAAAAAAATTTAAATCAAATACCCATAGTAAACAATATACAGAGCCTATTCCAAATGTCAAAAGTGACAGTGTCAGTTATTGGTACAATACTGCAATGATTTTTAATAATTTCATAATAAAAATGTTGCAAGATTTCAAAAACTGAAAAACGATTTCTGTAGAAGCACAAAATTCTAGTACAGTGTTTGAAATATTGCAACATTTTTATTATGAAATAATTAAAAATCGTTGCAGTATTGTATCAATGGCTGTCACTGTCACTTTTGACATTTAAAATAGGGTCTGTATATTGTTTACAATGGATACTTGACTTTTTATTTATTTTTTTAATCCTCAATTTCTCGACTTAAGTTTGATGTATGGATAAATTTGTCTACAATTTTATATTCAGAAAAAAAAATCTTCTTGCGAATCAATAAAAATATATATACAGTGCAATTTAAAAAAAAAATTGTTGATCGTATTTTGTCAAAAACTGGGTGCGAGAAAAAATAACAGTTCAGATCCTATTAAAGTCTTTTAAAAATGGCTTAATTTGATGTTTTTCGTCAGTCACCCTGTATAACATAATCTATTTTATCTATGACTTCCATGTGACCACTATCATCTATCAACTGTCATATAATAATTGTCATCTGTCAATTATCCCATGACCTTATGACCTCTAAAATCTGTCAACTGTCACATAATTGTCATGTGTGAAATATCACATAACCTTATGATATCATCTATCAACTGTCATATGAGATTTAACATCTATCTATTATAATATAATCTATATCATCTGGCAACTTCCATATGAACACTATCATCAGTCAACTGTCATATAATAATTGTCATCTGTCAATTATAACATGAACTTATGATCTCTATCATCTGCAAATCATATGATATTTAACAGTTGACTATTATCATGTAACCTCTGCCATCTGTCAACTGTCATATGACAACTATCATCTGTCAACTGTCACATAATATTGTCATAACCTTATGACCTCTATCATCTCTCAACTGTCACATGGACTACCGTAAATAAATAAAATATGAGATTTAACATCTATCTATTAAAATATAACCTATATCATCTGGGGACTTCCATATGACCACTATCATCTGCCATCTGTCATATGATATTTAACATCTGTCAATTATCATATAACCTCTATCATCTGTCAATTGCGATGTGACAACTGACATATAATAATAATTGTCATCTGTTAATTATCACATGACTTTATGACCTCTATTATCTGGCAACTGTCTTGTGACAACTATCATCTGTTAACTGTTATATAATAATTTCAATCTGTCATGTTATTTAACATCTGTGAATATCATATGACCTCTATCATTTGTCAACTGTGATGTCACCACTGTCATCTGTCAACTCTCGTATAATAATTATCATCTGTCAATCATCACATGATCTTATGACCTCTATTATCCGTCAACTGTCAAATGATATTTAAAATCTGTCAATTATCATATAATCTCTATCACCTGTCGACTACCATATGGCAACTAGCATCTGTCAACTGCCAGATCATAATTGTCATCTGTCAATTATCACATGACCTTATGACTTCTATCATCAATTAACATCTGTCTATTATCATAGAACCTCTATCATCTGTCAACTGACATGTGACAACTATCATCTATCAACTGTCACAATAATTGTCATCTGTCAAATATCACACAACCTTATCACCTATATCATCTATTATCTGTCATATAAAATTTAACATCTGTCTATTAAAATATAATCTATATCATCTGGCGACTTCCACATGACCATTATCATCTGTCAACAGTCATATGGCCATTATCATCTGTCAATTATCACATGACCTTATGATCCCTATCATCGGCCAACTGTCATGTGAAAACTGTCATATAATAATAATTGTCATTTGTTAATTATCACATGACTTTATGAATTCTATCATCTGTCAACTGTCATGTGACAACTATCATCTGTCAACTGTCACAAAATAATTCAAATTTCGCGTAACCTTATGATCTCTATCAACTGTCAAATGTCATATGATATTTAACATCTGTCTAATTTTAATATAATCAATATCATCTGTCGACTTCTATATGACGACTATCATCTGTCAACTGTCATGTAATTTTTAACATCTGTCAATAATAATATAATCTCTATCATCTGTCGACTTTCATATGACAACTATCATCTGTCAACTGCCATATAATAATTGTCATCTGTCAATTATCACATGACCAAATGACCTCTATCATCTGTCAACAGTCATATAAAAATTAACGTCTTTTTATTATCATATAACCTCCGTCAACTGTCATGTGACAACTTTCACACTACAATTATTATGTCAATTATCACATGACCTAATAACCTCTATCATCATCTGTCAACTGTCCTATGATATTCAACATCTGTCAATTATCATACAACCTCTATCATATGTGGACTACTCATCTAACATCTGTCAACTGTTATATAATAATTGCCATCTGCCAATTATCATATGAACTAATGACCTCTATCATCTGTCAACTCTAATGTGACAACTATCATCTGTCAACCGTCATATAATAATATCATAAAAATTATTAGATAACCTTTATCATATGTGCACTAATACTCATCTATCATCTCTCAACTGTAATATAATAATTGGCATCTGTCAACTGTCATATAACCTCTATCTTATTTGGACATCTGTGAACTGTTATATAATATTTGTCATCTGTGAATTATCATATAACCTCTATCATCTGTCGACCACCATATGACATCTATCATCTGTCAACTATCATATAATAATTGTCATCTGTCAATTATAACATGACTTTATGACCTCTATTATCTGTCAACTGTCATGTGACAACTATCATCTACCAACTGTCATATAATAATTTTCATCTGTTAATTTTCACATGACCTTATGACCTCTATCATCTGTCATATGATAATCAATATCTGTATTTGTTAATAACTTATATAAAAACTATCATATATCAACTGTCATATAATAATTGTCATCTGTCAATTACCATATGCCTTTATGACCTCTATCATCTCTCAACTGTCATATGATATTTATAATCTATCAATTATCACATGACCTTATGACTTCTATCATCTGTCATGTGTCAACTATCATCTGTCAACCGTCATTTGTCCATTATCACATGACCTTATGACCTCTATTATCTGTCATGTGACAACTATCATCTGCCAACTGTCATCTGTCCACTATCACATGACCTTATGACTTTTATCATCTGTCATGTGACAACTATCATCTGTCAACCGTCATCTGTCCATTATCACATGACCTTATGACCTCTACCATCTGTCATGTGACAGCTATCATCAGTTAACTATCATCTGTCAATTTTCATATGACCTTATGACTTCTATCATCTGTCATGTGACAGCTATCCTCTGTCAACTGTCCACTATTACATGACCTTATGACTTCTATCATCTGTCATGTGATAACTATCATCTTCCAACTGTCATCTGTCCATTATCACATGACCTTATGACCTCTATCATCTGTCATGTGTCAACTATCATCAGTTAACTGTCATCTGTCAATTTTCATATGACCTTATGACTTCTAACATTTGTCATGTGACAACTATCATCTGTCAATTATCACATGAACCTTTGACCTCTATCATTTGTCAACTGTCATACGATATTTATCATCTATCAATTATCACATCACCTTATGACTTCTATAATCTGCCATATGACAACTATCATCGGTCAATTATAACATGATAACTATCATCTGTCAAATATCACATGACCTTATGACCTCTATCATCTGTCAACTGTCATATGATATTTATCATCTATCAATTATCACATGACCTTATGACTTTTATCATCTGTCATGTGACAACTATCATCTGTCAACTGTCATATATCCATTATCACATGACCTTATGATCTCTATCATCTGTCATGTGTCAACTATCATCAATTAACTGTCATCTGTCACAAAATTAAACACAATAATCACTTTGTTTTGTATAACCGTTATTCATTTATATGGTGACCAATGGTTTCAATACATCAGCGTATCACTTTCAAAACGAAAGTTTTCATATGACCTTATGACTTCTAACATCTGTCATGTGACAATTATCATCTGCCAATTATCACATGACCTTATGAGCTCTATCATCTGTCAACTGTCATATGATATTTATCATCTATCAATTATCATATGACCTTATGACTTCTCTCATCTGTCATGTGACAACTATCATCTGTCAATTATCATATGACCTTATGATCTCTATCATCTGTCATGTGACAAATATCATCAGTTAACTGTTATCTGTCAATTATCACATGACCTTATGAGCTCTATCATCTGTCAACTGTCATATGATATTTATCATCTATCAATTATCATATGAACTTATTACTTCTCTCATTTGAAATGTGACAACTATCATCTGTCAATTATTACATGACCTTATGATCTCTATCATCTGTCATGTGACAACTATCATCAGTTAACTGTCATCTGTCAATTATCATATGACCTTATGACTTCTAACATCTGTCATGTGACAACTATCATCTGTCAATTATCAAATGACCTTATGATCTCTATCATCTGCCATGTAACAACTATCATCAGTTAACGGTCATCTGTCAATTTTCATATGACATTATGACTTCTAAAATCTGTCATGTGACAACTATCATCTGTCAATTATCACTTGATCATATGACCTCTAGCATCTGTCAACTGTCATATGATATTTATCATCTATCAATTATCACATGACCTTAAGACTTCTATCATCTGTCATGTGACAACTATCATCAGTTAACTGTCATCTGTCAATTTTCATATGACCTTATGACTTCTATCATCTGTCATGTGACAACTATCATATGTCAATTATTACATGACCTTCTGTAATCTCCTGTAATATATTATCCATTCTAATATATGACAATGTCAAAGTGACAATTTTTACTAAATGTCCCCTTTAATTAGAAGAAATTAGGCTTATTTTGCCTGAAAATATGTATCCGAAGCTGAGTTCGTGTATGATGAAACAGTGAAGGAAAGGACCTACAGGTTAGAGTGGAAGAACATTCTCCAAGAGTGAACTCCGCCTTTCAGCTTGCTGTCGAAATTTTCAGTATATTTATGTTTAATCTTTTATAAATTGTATTTGTAAAGCAAGTGTGATAAAGAACTTATAAATAAATAAATAAATAAATATAAATAAATAATCTATAACTTCTATGTTATTTATTTTATATCAATTATCTCTCATCTGTCAACTACAATCTGTCATCTATTATCTGTCTTCTGTAATCTTTAACCTATCATAGATGTTATATTATTGTCATCAATTTTATCATTTTTCATTTACCCTTCGGCATCTGTTTTGTGTAATCTTTAAATTAATGAAATATATTATGTCATCTATAATCTACTTTGTGTAATCAATTATCGATCATCAGTAATCTATCATCTATTGTCTACCATTAAATGTTTCTCTTTGTTTGTAATTATTGGCGTTGTAATATGTCAACACATACGAAATTAAATATCATCTACTATTTGATATCTTACATCTATCTACCATCTATCTTCCATCATTTATCATCTATAAATCAAAATCTATCATTTGTCATCTGCGTTCTGTAAACTTACCTAGCCATATATCATATATCATCGATTATTTATTATCTGTCTTTTGAAATCTATAATCTATCATCTGTTCTATTATTTGACATCTGTCTTTTGTAATCTTTGATCCGTCATAATCTTTCATCTGCTTTCTGTAATCTATACTATTACAAACGCCACTTATAATCCAGTCATCTGCATTTTGTCATCTAGCATCTGTTATTTGTCTTCTATCATCTGTTAGATTTTGTTATTCTATTATCTGCCATAAATCCCTCACAGGGATAGTATTTATAAATCATAATCTATCATCTGTTATCTATATTTTGTCTTTCTTCTGTCATCTATTATAATCTGTCCTAGATGACATATCATCTACCATCTCTTCTTTAATTTGACATCTAGCCTCCGGCATCAGTTGTAATCTTTATCTTGTCATATATCATCTATAATACATTAATTATAATCTATCATCTGCCTTCTGTCATCTACAACATTACATATGTCATTTACAATCAGTCATCTGTTATTTATCATCTAGCATCTGTCGTCTGTATTATAAAACCTTCTATATGTCATATACAATCTTCTATCATCAACCATATCGCTTCTGTAATCTATTATTTGTCATTTGAAAATATACTTTTCAATTTATATACTTTAAGATATTTATATGTATACTGAATTTATTCAATGAAATAATTTCTGTATATAAACAAATTAAATGTAATCTGCATTCTATTATAATAATCATATCATCTGTCATCTTCTATTTGTAATTATATTTTCTCATGTGTTTTTATGTTTGTATTTATTTTGTTATACGTAAATGTGTAGTGGATTGATTGTATAAAAAATATAATGCAAATAAATTAAGTAAAATTTGTTATTGTCATCTATAATCTGTCTCGTGTCTTCTTTCATCAGTTTTCTTTCTGTACTCTATCATCTGTCATCTAGTGTCTGTTATCAAATTAAAATAATAATTAAAAATTCTGTTATTAATGAAATTATGCATTTGATAAACATTTTATAGATTTTTTTGGTAGTAATAAATTAATTAAACAGCAAAACCCTTGCGTATATTTTACTGACTGGAGGGTGAGTCTGAGGCCACCCACCCACCCTACATATATCTATTTATTTTAGATATAACCCTGCTGATGATTTTTATTAATTTAATCAACCCTTTTATAGTTTTGTCTCCCTGGAAACTAAAAGCTGATCAGTGGGTGGGGTTAATATGTATATGTAGGGTGGGTGGGTGGCCACTATCCCACCCTCCAACTCCAAAACTTACGCCAGAATAAGTGAATTAAGAATTTAATTTAAACACTTTTATAGTTTTAAACTTTTTTCGTGATATGACTAAACATAATTAATTAGAGGGTGGGTTACAGTCCACCCAACCAGGTTAAATATATACAGTTGGCCTTCAAGCTATTGTGTTAGCTTTGCATTTAGTAACCTCAAATATGTTTTTTTTTTTCTTTCTGGTTTGTAGATGTCAAGATTACCAATTTAAATTGTTTCTTTGCGTTTGCAGATGTCAATAGGTTATGGACGTAAACATCCATTGGAAATTTATATTGACAGTTATTCTTCGAAAGGACTTAACTTTTAAAAAATGTGTTATTATATTATGCCTGGAATGTATTTATGCAAATATGCCGCACGATAACCTTAAACTAATTTACTTTTCATTAAAACAATAAAATGATAACGTTCTTTGCGCAGTTGTGGTTAATTTAACCAATTAAAATTGTCAAAACATTCCAACGTGATAATTGAAAACGAGTTTAATTCAGTTCTGCACTTTTTAAAATTATTTCCACGTAATAATACAAATAAACAGTTTATATCGTTATACTACTATTTTTTAATCAAGTGGGTTGTGACAATTACTACTTGGTTATCCATACTTACACTGAATTGAAAAATTCACTGTGTTTTAATTTAGTAGGTTGTGACAGTTACTACTTAGTAATAGATACTTACTTAGTTGAATAATTCACTGTTTTAATTTTGTGAATGAATTTTTTTATATCATCTGCTTGATGCATTATTAATTAAGTAATTAAGTAAAACCCTCGTGGATATTGATTAAATTGGAGGGTGGGATAGCTAGTGGACATGTACATACAAACTTAATCAAGACATCGCGTTTAAACTCTTTAACATCAGCAGTAACTTCGATGTCGTAATTTTTGGAATGTAACGTAGTAAAGGTGATGAAAGTTTAAAAAAATATATGTAGGATGGGTGGATGGCCTCTAACCCACCCCCCAACCCCAACATCATACAATAAAGATACTTCGAAAAATTATTTACACATTTCTATACAGTTATATTTGATAAATTTCTCATTTTTGATATAATCATAATTTTTTTTGTACCTACACTCATTAGTAAACCAGTGAGAATAACAAATTATTTCCGTTCGATTTTGCAATCCCGTTCGGCCTCTGCGGTATTTTCAGTGATGACTTTCGCTTGCCAATTGTTTGTTTGTTTTTCGCCGACCGAAAGAGCGTTTTGGATTTTTGCTAGCAGAAAATGGGGAGTGGGGGGCTTGTACGTAGAAAAAACAACAAAACGAACAGAAATAAACAGTCCTGTCCTCGCGTTACGTGATTCATCGATGCAGGATTGCGCAACATCTGTCCGGTTGCATTGTTCGGTTGTTCGTTTCAAGAACACGCACCAGGCAGCAGCAGACCGCCGAAGGACGTTCAACCGTGGTGCACCCGCGGGCTCTTACTTAATACATCCATTCAGTTCGTTGGTTGGATTTGGATAGAACAAAAAGAAATAAAATACGTTAATTATATATGGATTGTTTAAGAGAATTTACTTTGTAAACACATTAAAATGATCTTTCAACAAGATGGAGCTTCGATAAATAATGGCAAATATCGAAGTGTTGTAGTGGAAATTAAATACAGTTTTCTCCCAAACGGACAGACTAACCCATATTGTTTATCACTTGTATATGTTTCTTCAAATTGTTCAAATAAAGATGTTATTCTTTCTCTACAGTTTTCTTAGTTTTTTTTTTATTTTCTTGATATTTGCTTCTTTAATTTTTAGATTTTAACAATGTTTTATAATTTTCTGCTCTTATGCTTCTTAAATTATTTACAACAGTTTAACTTCAGGATGGTTGTGATCGTTTCTAGGTGGTAATCCATATTTCAACACATATTGAAACACTTGATAATGACCGTAACAGGTCGAAACTTAAGACATGAATTTTTATATATATATGTAAATCCCATGAGCATATAACAATAAATTAATTGTCGTAAAAAACATATGTTTGTTTATTTACAGTTTAAAATTCCTTGCTATTTTTTTCTTCTAACTAGAATTATATTTGTTTCATTTTAGAAATGTATCCTTACCCTCAATTCAGTTCTCTTTTGTTTTTGTTTTTTCATTCTTATTATAATCTTGATTTAGTCTATACCAATTCACTTTTTTCTCCTCCATTCCATTCGCATCGTTTTGAAATCAATCCAACTTACATTTTTTAAGATCTCGTGTGTAAGTATTAAATTAAATGCATCCATTATATATATTGAGTAATAAACATCTGCTCCTGAAATATGTGAAAGAAAAGGTGTAAACAAGAGAAACATTGAAAAATTCATGGTTTTTATTCATATTTAGAAAAAAAAACGAATTCGTTCATCGACGACGTGAATACAAAAATAACAACTTATCACTAAGAATGTGGAGGGGGTTGGGGTGGGTAGTTGGTGGATGAGGGGCGGATGAGGGATTGTTAAGAAAAAAAAATGAGATTCATAACAAAATTTCAACAAATTGATAATACAGCCTCTCGTTTTAAGGAAAGCGGCCGAGGCGGCTTCGCGCGTGCGCACTTGTTTGCCCCCTTAAAATCGCCAAAGGAGGAAGAAGCGGCGCGGCGGTGGTGTTTTTATAACGTTCACTTTCTCGGCCGTCAATTATTTTAGTTTTTATTTAATCAATATTTTTTTATCGTTTTTTCTTCAATTTTATTTAAACGTAAAGTCACGCTTTAAAATATTCAACAAGTATAAAAAATATCACACACTTTAGTCCAGTGTCACCCTGTATCCGTCACACTAAAAAAAAAAAATTGATCGTGTGTAATTTCAGAGGCACTTTCATTTATTGTTTTAATTTAAAAGTAACTAGTCTATATTCTAAAAAAAGGAACACTTCGTTAGTTAAAAGTCGTGTTGTAAAAAAATCACATTGTATGAATACCGTTGCGTATCGCGCTGTTTCGGAAGTAGTCGTTTCGGATCCGCCACAGGATGAGTTCCATGGCAGCGGTGGCGTCCTCGTAGCTGTTATGGCCGCTGGAACTGGTCTGGATGTCCCTCTGGAGGTACGCCGCGGCGAGGACTTTGAGGGAGCGGCGGAATGGGAAGCCGTGGTAGTGGGGGAAGGTCACGGCGGTGTCTACGCAGACGTAGTGGATAATACGGAGGGCTCGGAGGTCGTTTTCGAGACCATGCCCTATTAGGATGGTGTCCGCGTTGATGAAACCCATCAGGTCGTTTTGTACTTCGCGCAGGGTTTTAACACAGTTTTTCTTGTTTAAGTCTTTGGCCGTGATGCCCGAGAAGCGCGTGTTGTAGTCCACGATCTCGTTGTCCGGCTTCACGTAACTATCGTAAACTAGGCGCCCGTCTACGCCGACTACTGTCACTTTGGTTAATTCCAGTCCAGCGACGGTGAAGCACATTTCACAGTCTAACGCGTAGATGCCGTAGTTACCATCCGCGGGAGGGGTTTTGCGCGGTTTGGTCTTCACGTACGAGTCGTAGGGTCCGTTGTAGCCGGGCTCCACGCCGAGCCACACGTGGAGTTTCGCCGTTGTGCAGCCCTTGGATCCTTCTCTTCCTCTGCAGCAGGTGTATTCCGTTTCCGCACTGGCTAGCCTCCTACCATTCGGACCTGGTATTGATTGTACTTTCCCCCAGTGGTAGAAGCACTTCTCTTGCGTAAGGTATTCGTTACCGTTCGCGATGAAAAACCCGCGTCCGCATCTAACACACTTCCGCTCAACACTCACACCGACTTTAGCGTCCGCCACATCAGAGCACGGTTTTTCCTCCACGTAACATTCCTTTTCCTCTGTGCAGTCGTGCTCGCTACTCGTAGCACTATCCTCTGAATCCTCCAGGTTCTCCCCCGAATCGCTGGAGTTTCCGCTGGCCTGCTCACCGGATTCATACCCAGACTTCATGGGTAAACCGGGAACAAACTCGCGCGCGTTCACATCAAAACGCGAATCGGTCACGTCCGGTTTTCCGTTCATCGGACTCTTCATGATGATCGCCTTACCGAAATAGATCGGACTCTCCATCGGATAACCGAAATTCACCAGCTCCGTCATACGCAGGAAGTAGTTTCTCAGCAACAGTGCCAGCGCCATCTCGCCGATGTTTAAACGCACGTACATTCGCAACGGCTTCTGCGTCGAAGCCTTCTTGTTCATGCAAGTCTCTTGCCTCTTCGGCTTCGCCTTTTTCTTACTCTCCGGCGGCGAAGCGTCTTCGCGCCTCCTGTTCTTTCTCTGCCTGCGGGAGAGGCCCTTGGTGCGCGGGCTGGGATCCGCCGATGACGGTGTGCTGTTCCCCTTTTCACTGCCTGTGTCTCCGCCCAACTCTTCACCGCCTGGGTCTGGGTCTTCTACGACAAAAATCCACAGATTACATCACTGCCTTTATCTAACTCTTTCTCTACTTCTAAACTAAGTTTACACACTAATGTTATTTATTATGTATGCGAAACAAACGGCACTGTCACCAGATGGGTTAGGAGGGAACACTTTAGTATTAGTATTTAAGCAATTTGTATTTATACACACTGTATAAAAATTTATGGGGAATAAATAAAGCACTCTTTTTACACAATCAACACGAAATTTAAACTCATCACACTCACAGATAAACAACATAGAAATGTCATAAAAATAGTTCATAAATGTGTTCATAAAATGAGCAACTAATTAAAGATATAGAAATGTTTTATTTATTTTTAAATCATAATTTAATAACTTTAAGAATTAATTGTAAAAATGATAAAACTTACGATTGCAAAAATTGACTTGAAACAAACAAGCACGGAATTAATTTCACACACAAATAATTATTGTCGTTGTCAAAAAACAAACTAACTGTCAAACATTTACATGCAGTTATTTAAATAAAACGAGTGAGGGCGGTTAGTAGGTGATGGAAGGGGGTTGTTTGTTGTGTAAGTGAATGTTGGACCCACCCCCCACCACCACTACCATAATCAACTAATCATTTGTTTTTCAGCGTTAATTAAAAAGCTATCAACTAATAACAGTGGGGTATATTGTGTTCTTTTTACTTTTTTTAAAATTTTATTATATGTCAAAATTTCATATTTTTAAGGTTTAATTATTAACAACAGCCACCAATTTAGATCTCATCGGTGTAGCGCTGTTAAAAACAAGGAAGCGAAATTTTATTCAGAGTTTTTAACCTCCGTGCATCCATAAAAATAAGTAACACCAAATGAATTTGATTAAATTAAGACACTCCATTTGGTGGTATATGATGAATTAGTTTCTCATTTTTGTATTTCACTTGTCATAACAAGTGAAAGCATACCAAATCAATACAAAAATGCTTCACCACGGGTTAAGTGAGAAACTAATTCATCATATACCACCAAATGACATTTGTTGACTAAAGTGTTGAAATAATTTTTTTAATAGAGTGGATACACCATCTACAATTACAGGGAACAATTAACAAATCAATTATATTTATGTAGTTAATAAAGTTCTTTTTTTCGTTTTTAAAGAAAACATTCGATTAAACCCTGTAGCATATTTAGTAATTGGAGGGTGGACTAGTGTACACCCACCCACCCTACATATGCATTTTAACTTTTATCATTGTTTTATTTAACTTTAGCAGTGATATTGTAGATGGTGTTCAAGAATTTAATACATTGTTTTAGTGTATTGTTTAAATGTATATGTAAGGTGGGTGGGTGGCTACTATCATACACTCCAACGACGACCACGAACGATGATTATACAAACCGTAATTCGGAAGATGTTATTTACGCAATTAATAAAGTATTATATTTTTATTCTATAGGTAACAATCGAAAAAACTCTGTAGTATGTTTTATTGATTGGAAGGTGGGATAGTGGCCACCCACCCACCCTACATATGTTTTTAAACTACTATCACTATTTCTGTTTTCAGTTTTTTTAAACTTTAACAGTGTTAGTGTAAATGGTGTTCAGGGATTTAATACAGTGTTTTAGTTTATCGTTTAAATGTATATGTAGGGTGGGTGGGTGGCCACTATCCTACCATTCAGTTTAATACGCCACAAACGACGATTTTCCAAAAAAATGTGCATAGGATAATATTCTCGCAATTAATACAGTAATAATTTTCGATTCTAAAGGAAACTATTAATAAAACTCTGCAGTATGTTTTATTGATTGGAGGATGGGATAGTGGCCACCCACCCACCCTACATAGGTATGTATTTGAACTACTATCACTATTACTATTTTATGTTTTTTTAAATTTTATCACTGTTGGAAATAGTGTTTAAGGATTTAATACAGTGTTTTGGTTAATTGTTTAAATGTATATGTAGGGTGGGTGGGTGGCCACTATACTACACTGCAATTACATACACCCCGAACGACGAATATACAAAACGTAATAAAGTGTTAATGTTCTATTCTAAATAAAGCAATTAATTAAACTCTGAGGTATATTTTATTGATTAGAGGGTGGGATAGTGGCCACCCACCCACCCTACATATGTAATTTAAATTCTACCACTGTCACTGTTTAAATTTCATAAAACCAAAGCAGTATTATTATAGATGATGTTCTAAGATTGAAAACAGCGTTTCAGTGTAATGTTAATGTATTTTATATAATTGAAGGGTGGGATAGTGACCACCCACTCACCCTACATATACATTTTAACTTCTATTATTATTATTACTGCTTTTAGTTTTCTTTAAACCTTAGCAATGTTACTATAAATGGTGTAATGGAGATTTAATATTGTGTTTGAGTATAATGTTTAAGTATATATGTAGGGAAGGTGGGTGGTCACTATCCCACCCTCCAATTGCATACACCACAAACGACGATTTTCCAAAAAATATGCGTAAGATAATATTCTCGCAGTTAATAAAGTGATAATGTTCTATTCTAAAAGAAACAATCAATTAAACACTGTAGTATGTTTTACTGATTGGAGGGTGGGATATGGCCACCCACCCACCCTACATATGTTTTTAAACTACTACCACTGTCACGTTTTTAATTTTATAAAACTACACCAGTGTTAGTATAGATTTTGTTCCTGAAGTTAATACAATGTTTTAGTGTAATATTTCAATGTATATGTAGGGCGGGTGGGTGGCCACTATCCTACCCTCCAATTACATACACCACGAACGACGATTTTTCAAAAAAAGTAATACACAAAAGATAATATTCACGTAGTTAATAAAGTGTTTACTTTCTATTCTAAAGAAAACAATCAATTAAACTCTGTAGTAAGTTTTATTGATTGGAGGATGGGATAGTGGCCACCCACCCACCCTACATACATATTTGAACTTCTTTCACTATTACTGTTTGTATTTTTTTTTAAACTTTAGCAGTATTGGTGTAAATGGTATTCAGGAATTGCATACAGTGTTTTAGTGTCATGTTTATGTATATATGTAGGGTGGGTGGGTGGCTACTATCCCACCCTCCAATTACATACACCACGAACGACGATTATTCAAAACGTAATTCGAAAAATGATATATTCACGTGATTAATAAAGTATTCATTTTTTAATCTAAAGGAAACAATCTATTAAACTCTGCAGTATGTTTTATTGATTGGAGGGTAGAATAGTGGACATCCACCCACCCTACATATGTTTTTAAACTACTATCACTGTCACGTTTTTAATTTGTAAAACTACACCAGTGTTAGTATAGATGATGTTCTTGAAGTTAATACAATGTTTTAGTGTAGTATTTCAATGTATATGTAGGGTGGGTGGGTGGCTACTATCCCACCCTCCAATTACATACACCACAAACGACGATTTTTCAAAAAAAAATGCGTAAGATAATATTCTAGCAGTTAATAAAGTGATAATGTTCTATTCTAAAGAAAACAATTAATTAAACACTGCAGTATGTTTTATTGATTGGAGGGTGGGATAGTGGCCACCCACCCACCCTACATATGTTTTTAAACAACTAACACTGTCACGTTTTGAATTTTATAAAACTACACCAGTGTTAGTAAAGATGATGTTCCTGAAGTTAATACAATGTTTTAGTGTAATATTTTGATGTATATGTAGGGTGGGTGGGTGGCCACTATCTTACTCTCCAATTACATACACCACGAACGACAATTATTCAAAACGTAATTCGAAAAATGATATATATTCACGTTATTAATAAAGTATTAATTTTTTAATCTAAAGGAAACAATCGATTAAACTCTGCAGTATGTTTTATTGATTGAAGGGTGGAATGGTGGCCACCCACCCACCCTACATATGTTTTTAAACTACTAACACTGTCACGTTTTGAATTTTATAAAACTACACCAGTGTTAGTATAGATGATGTTCTTGAAGATAATACAATGTTTTAGTGTAATATTTCAATGTATATGTAGGGTGGGTGGGTGGCCACTATCCTACCCTCCAACTACCTACACCACGAACAACGATTTTTCAAAAAAAGTAATACACAAAAGATAATATTCACGTAGTTGATTTTTTATTTTAAAGGAAACAATCAATTAAATTCTGTAGTATGTTTTATTGATTGGAGGTTAGGATTGTGGCCTCCCGCCCACCTTACATATGTACTTCAAATTCTACCCCTATAACTGTTTTATTTTCAAAAACCAATAACAGTATTATTGTAGGTGATGTTCTAGAATTTAATACAGAGTTTTAGTTTAATGGTAAAATGTATGTATATGTGGGGTGGGTGGGTGGCCACTACCACACCCTCCATTTACCTACATCATGAAGAACAATTTCCCAAAAATGTTATGCAAAATAATAAAATAACTAAAATTTTAATTTTCTTATTGTGTAAATAAGACATTCAATTGAACTCTGTAATATGTTTTATTGATTGGAGGGTGGGATAGTGGCCACCCACCCACCCTACATATACATTTGAAATTTCATCACTATTACTGCTTTTAGTTTTCTTTAAACTTTAGCAATGTTACTATAAATGGTGTTCAAGAGATTTAATACAGCGTTTGAGTATAATGTTTAAGTATATATGTAGGGTGGGTGGGTGGCCACTATCCCACCCTCCAATTACATACACCACGAACGACGATTTTCCAAAAAAAATGTGCATAAGATAATATTCTCGCAATTAATAAAGTAATAATTTTCGATTCTAAAGAAAACTATCAATTACTCTGCAGTATGTTTTATTGATAGGAGGGTGGAATAGTGGCCACCCACCCACCCTACATATGTTTTTAAACTACTATCACTATTACGTTTTGAATTTTATAAAACTACACCAGTGTTAGTATAGATGATGTTCTTGAACTTAATACAATGTTTTGGTGTAATATTTCAATGTATATGTAGGGTGGGTGGGTGGCCACTATCCTACCCTCCAATTACATACACCACGAATGACGATTTTTCAAAAAAAGTAATACACAAAAGACAATATTCACGTAGTTAATAAAGTGTTGATTTTCTATTCTAAAGAAAACAATCAATTAAACTCTGCAGTATGTTTTATTGATTGGAGAATGGGATAGTGGCCACCCACCCACCCTACATATATATTTGAACTTCTATTACTATTACTGTTTGTAATTTTTTTGAAACTTTAGCAGTATTGGTGTACATGGTGTTCAGAATTTGAATACAGTGTTTTAGTGTAATGTTTAAGTATATATGTAGGGTGGGTGGGTGGCTACTATCCCACCCTGCAATTACATACATTACGAACAACGATTATTAAAAAAGTAATTCGGACGATAATATTCAGGTAGATAATAAAGTGTTATTAATTTTTATTAAAAGGAAACAATCGACTAAATTATGTAGTATGTTTTATTGATTGGAAGGTAGGATAGTGGCCACCCACCCACCCTACATATATTTTTAAACTACTATCACTGTCACGTTTTTAATTTTGTAAAACTACACCAGTGTTAGTATAGATGATGTTCTTGAAGTTAATACAATGTTTTAGTGTAGTATTTCAATGTATATGTAGGGTGGGTGGGTGGCCACTATCCTACCCTCCAACTACCTACACCACGAACAACGATTTTTCAAAAAAAGTAATACGCAAAAAATAATATTCACGTAGTTAATAAAGTGTTGATTTTCTATTCTAAAGGAAACAATCAATTAAATTCTGCATTATGTTTTATTGATTGCAGGGTAAGATAGTGGCCACCCACCCACCCTACATATGTTTTAAACTACTATCACCATCACGTTTTTAATTTTATAAAACTACACCAGTGTCAATATAGATGATGTTCCTGAAGTTAATACATTGTTTTAGTGTAATATTTCAATGTATTAGTAGGGTGGGTGGGTGGCCACTATCCTACCCTCCAATTACATACACCACGAACGACGATTTTTCAAAAAAAAGTAATACACAAAAGACAATATTCACGTAGTTAATAAAGTGTTGACTTTCTATTCTAAAGGAAACAATCATTTAAACTTTGCAGTGTGGTGAGATAGTGGCCACCCACCCACCCTACATATACTTTTGAACTTCTATCACTATTACTGTTTATAGTTTTTTTTAAACTGTAGCAGTGTTAGTGTAAATGGTATTCAGGGATTTAAAACAGTGTTTTGGTGTAATGTTTAAGTATATATGTAGGGTGGGTGGGTGGCCACTATCCTACCCTCCAACTTCATACATCACGAACGACGATTTCTCAATAAGAATTCCTCAGAAAAAAAAAGAAAATACTCCTGTAGTTAATAAATTATATTTTTAGTTTAATTTAATCTAGTTCAGAAAGTAACATAAGATAATAAAATAATAAAAACGATAAGTTTTATTTAATGGCAAGCCTTAAATGCCTACACTACAAACACTTAAATATAATTCAAAGTCATACTGTCTAAAAAGAAGATATCTTCAAGATGTTTATTAGAATTTTTGTTTGTTTGTTTATTGTCAATTTCGTATTGAATGCGAAGGAATTAAAAATTGTCCTTAAAACTACTTGCACACCCTAGATATAATTAATTTTTTAAACCACAAGCAGTGTTTTAAAATTGCAGAATTAAAAAATAACCAAATGAACGAACAAAAGTGTTTAAATAATTAATATCAATTAGTTTGGATGATTTTGAATAAAATATTATTTGATAGGTGGATGACCTCTAATATACGCTTCAAAAACTCGAATATACATCAAATTTTTACTATGCAAGAATTAGATATGTAAAGATTTTAAATTGTCATTTGCTATATATAATATTAGAACATTTTTGTAAGCATGTTGGATAAAATACATAATACCTAATACCCATATTGTCTAGGCTTTGTACTAGATTTGTTGAGGTCGATTTTCCTAAAGAAAATTTCGCGTTGAACGGAAAAGAATTAAAGGGTGGGTTAGTGGTCACCCACCCAGCCTGCATATAATTTAATTTTAAACTAATAATCAGTGATTTAATTTGTTTTACCCCTGGGACTTGCTTCCGAGGCCAAAAAAACTTTTTTTACAAGTTAAAATCAACTTTATTGAAATATAATGTTGTTTATAAATCAATCGTTAAATATTGTACCCCGTTAACAACAGCCACGGACCGATTTCGATCTTTTTGCATCTCATCAGCGTAGCTCAGTTGGAGACAGGAAATCGAATCAATTGTTGACCTGTTTTGATACGTTTTTCAACTCACCAGTTCAGTTTTGACATTTTTTAACAATAAACTCAATGAGAAAAATTACTTTGATGTAAAATTTAAGTAATAATTGTAACTTTTAGATAAATTTATTTTTAAAAAAACCCTGAACAACAGTAGATTATTCATTATGATAACGTATCGTGTACACACACACACACACATTATTTTCGGTGGACCTTCGTAATTTTATTCACGACGCCTCTCTCATTACCACAAATACTCCTCCTCCTCCACCTCTCGTGTTGACTTAGTCCATTATCAATGAAGGTTATCGTTGACAATTACGGCTTGTGTAACACGTCGTCTTTTTCCTCTTATTTGTCGAGGTGTTGAAAAAGATAACAACGAAAACGTACGGAGTTCCGATGAGGTAATCGTCGATTCGTCACGATTCAATGATGAGAGATGGAGAGGAGAACAACAAAAAAAAAAATCGCGCATTCCTGTACCAGTGGAACAATCAATCCGATGATCTAATAATTACGAAAGAGAAAAAAAAATACGCGTCACTGTATCTCCTTTTGTGAATAAGCGAGATTATTATTAATGAAAAGACGAATCATTAATTCCAGTTTAGTGTGATGATTCAATATTTCTAATATTGAAATACTAATAATAATATTAATCTTGATCCTTTAAAGTAACAAGCTCATTTACACACAAACGACACATTGCGGAAGGACCACGTGGTCGATAGCCTAACACTACTACTACTACTATTAATAAAAGTAGTAGTTTATGCTTGAATATTTGAGTACGTGAAGAATAGAGTAATGATAATAAAAATATATCCTTTACATCAATATTTTTTAACTACTAGTAATAGTAGTAATTTACACACACACAAATAAAAATTAATACACAAATAACACAGCTGAAAGGCCACGTAGTCAATACCCAAACACTACTACTACTCAAAATATTGATGTAAAGGATATATTTTCAACTACTAGTATGAAAATAAATAATAAAGGATATATTTTCATACTAGTAGTTGAAAATATATCCTTTACATCAATATTTTGAGTAGTAGTAGTGTTTGGGTATTGACTACGTGGCCCTTTAGCTCTATTATTTGTGTATTAATTTTTATTTGTTTGTGTGTAAATGAATGAAATATTATTATACTGAGCTCATACTGAATAGCAGATTACATTTATTACAAAATTTCATTACCCTTGTTTATCATTATTTTATAATAATTTAATCTGATTAAGGTAAGAAATCGTTGTCGACATCCTGTTTACAGTAGCCGTTTAAAAGATTAACGGATTACATTAATACGTTTTGGGTAAACAGTTGAATGATTAATGACCTAAACTGGAGCGGTTTATACGAGGTGAAATCTTTTTATTTGTTGCACCAAGAAACTCATTAAAACGTGTTGACAAAAATAATCGCGTAATTACAATAGAAAACGTAACAGTTAACAATAAGCTTTAGAGATTATGTTTAGAAGATTCGATTGGTAGAAAAGCTATCTACTTAAATTATATTTTCAAAAACGTATTTTTTGTTTAGATGCTCTAATGACAATTCGTACATTTTTTCTAAATTATAAAGTTACTTACGGCTGTTGTTCACTGTTTATTTGATCTGAACACTGTGTAACGAATACATATAAATAAGAATGGTGTTTTTTCCAAAATTTTAGCATATTTTCGTGATAAAAATAGCACTGTTACTTAAAAACACCGACGGCCAAATCAACTAAAACGTTTTAAATTCCAAACCAAGCGCGTTATAAATAGTAACCTTACAGTCAACAAATAATAGATGTAAAATTAAGCACAAAATAAAATTAAACATTTAGTGTAGTTGATGTTTTACTTTCAATTTCAAATAAGTTGATAAAACACATCCTTGACGGATCACTCTCGTTGTCAGTAACCTTGGTGCGAATACAAGGAGGAAACCGCGAAAAATCTGTCGACGGTTTTTCGTTTATCATCCGAAATCGGTTTTACTAATGGCCAGTTGGTGTTACGTCACGCGGCCGCGCGTTAATTAGTTTTAATTGCGCGCCCAATTATTGATTCAATAACAATTCAATTTAAAAAAACCGTGCAAACAATTTTAAGTCAATGTCACCGCATACATTTACGAGTCGGCCTGTATTTATTAAGTATTCACCTTGCCAATAAATGTTTGTTAAGTGATTTCATGTGATTGATTTTGTTAAAAAAATAATCGCCAAAAAAAAAACGTATATAAAAGTTTTTAATGAAAAGAAGTACAGGGTGTATTTCAATTCGGAGCGTTATAAGATTTTAAGACAATTTATTGCAAACTTTCCTGGCGATAACCAAATAACTAGATTTTAACAGGATGGAGCAAAGTCTTACAATTACAAAACTTTCCAGGCTATATCCAAATAACTATGTTTTAACCGGATGGAGTAAAGTCTTACAAAACTTTCTGGTTATAATCAAAGAATTAAATTCCAACAGGACGGAGCAACGTCGCACACCTTCAACAAGTCTTTGCCCCCTTTCCCTGGCGAATTGATGACATCCTAATTTAATCCTCATTTTTTTCTGTGGAGTTATCTAAAATATAAAGTTTTCAATGAATTAAATCCTCACTTAACCCGTGGTGAAACAAAACCAAGTGTTTGAATTAATCTTCTAAAGTTTTCACCAATAGATCAACTTCTCTGGCGCATTTGAAAGAAAATATCCATCACGAAATTGTAACCATTAAAGTTGAAATAATTTTGCGAAGGTTTACATTTTGGACGATATTATTTTTAAGAAGTAAATTTCCAAATTCTATAGTTAAACACATTTTTTCGATAGATGGCTTACTTTTTTTTAATTAATCCACTAAATATAAACATATTTTGGGACACCTTATATAAACTAAACTCTCAACATCAAGTCACGAGTATCCTTCAATTGCATCATTATTTTCTGATAACGACTTTAATAGCCATGTGAGAGTTTGATAACAAAAATTAATGCACGATGATTTCAATCGAATTTCCTAAAAGATAAGGAGCCGAATTCGCCCGTGGAAATAAGGATGCCCCCGAGTGCGGAGATACCCAAAATGTATTAATTATAATCCGAGGACGGTGATAAGCCGGGGGGGCCGTTCCTGTTCACGAGAGACCTTTCACATAATCATCGCTCAATTAATTAACGACCGATAAGCTTGCTATATGTGTGTTCAACTTGGCTTTTGAACTTACGATATCGGAGAAGGTAATTACGTCCCCCAGATGGCTGTGATCAAAATTGTTGTTGTTATTCAATTGACGCGAATGTTCACAACGTTTAAATTGAATTATTAATTATTATGTTATTATTATTAGATAAAAATAATATTCAATTTATTAAAAAAATCTTCAATATGTTCAGAAAATCAATACATTAAGAATAATTGATCGTTATTATCATTGAATTGTTTTATTATTGACATTGTCATTTTTCTTTTCAATGTCATTACTATTTGTCATTTAATTGCCATTGTCATTGTCATTATTATTACTATTCATTACCAATATGATTCTTAATATCATTGTCACTGCTATTATTACAAAAATTGTCATCGTCATTCTTATTTTGATTGCATCATTATGGCTCATTGTAATAATTATTATCATTTTAAATTGATTGTCTTTAGTATTGCCATTAACATTGTAATTCCAGCATGTCTTGGCCATTGTCACAGTCACTGTCATGGTCATTATCACAGTCATCATAATTGTCTACGTGATTGTTTTAAAATCGTCATAGTTATTATCATAGTCATAACCATCACTATTGGCATAGTTATAATCAAAGTCACTGCCAAAATTATTACCATAGTAATACTCATAGCCATTACCACTATCGTTGTTATTATTCTCACCATTGTCATTATGACGTAAATTTAATTTTGTACATGTACATGACACTTTGAAATAAAGAGATATTATTATTATTATTGTTACTATTATCATTGTGATTGTTATGGTTATTGTCATTGACGTTGCTATAGTAATTATCACTGGTGTTGTCCGTGTAATTTAAATTGTCACATTATTTTTGATAATGTCATTTTAATAATCATTATCATTGCCATTATTAATATTACCCCAATTGCCATGAACATTACCATTGCGGTTGATATCGCCATTATTATTATTTTCGTGGTTATTGACATTATCATTTTTGTGATCATTATCACTGTAAATTCTACTGTAATTACCATTCTCGTTGTTATTAGAATGTCATTGTTAATATCATAGTTGACATCATTTCGTGAGCCATTGTCGTTGTCATTATTATCAATATCATTGTCACTGTCATAGCCATTAAGATTATCATAGATATTATGATTGTCATTATAATTGCTACAGATATTATCACCGTGAATCTTATTATTATTCTTGTTTGTGTATTTTTGTTATTGTAATTGAAGATCACCACAATTATTATTATTGTCAATGTCGTTACCATTATTATTATTACCAGTACTTTTGATAATATTATTGTTATTGACATTGTGGTTATGATTAATATTATTAGTGCTCTTGTTTTTGTCGTAATCATTATTATTTTAATTTTTGTTATTATCAATTTTGTCATCATTGACATTGACATCATAGTTATTACCATGGTCAGTGTCAGTTCTATTGTCTTTATCATTTGTTGGATACCCATTTGAGAATTGTCACAGTAATTATCATTTTAATTCATGTCATTGGCGGCATTATCATAGTTATTATCACGGTCATTGTCATTTCTAATGCATTCATCAATACTTTTGACATTGACATTTATATCGTTCTTGTTCATTTAAATTCTGTTATTATTAATATCGTCATCATTGTCACTTCTATTAATTTTATCACAGTTGTAACAATTGTCGTTGTTATTACCACTGTTATTATCAGGCATTGTCATGCTCGTTGACATAATCACATTGTGATCTTGATGGCTATTGTCGCAGCCGTTGTCAATGATGTTATTATGATCACTGTCATTACCATTTCGATTAAAATTATCATTATCGCTGATATTGTCATTGTCATAGTCATTGTCGTTGTGGTTGTCAATGCAATTGTAATTGTTAATGTTGTAACTGTTCATTGCCATTAGTATTATTAAAAGTGGGTAATTTTGCTAATCTTTCTTCTAGGTTATTCATGAATATTTCCGCCATTAAGGGGCTTAACGGGTTTCAGTTGTCATTATTATTGTCACTATCATTAACATTGTTATTGTAGTTTTCATGATAATTTATTGTCTTTAACTTAATTATCATCATCATTCTGATTTTTATCGTTATTATTGCCAGTGTCGTTTCCATGGTCAATTCCACTGTCATTGTCATTACTCTTTTTATTATTATAGTCAAAATCATTTTAAATGCCATTATTAGTGTCATTATTTTCAGTATTTTTATTATCAATATCGTTTTTACTGTCATTGCCTTTACCATTATCAAATAAAAATGTATCAATTAAGTATTTGCTCCTGGTATTGTTATAGATTTTGTCATAGCCATTATCATGGTCATTCTCGTAAGCATTATTATTACTGGTCGTTGTCATAGTTATTTCCATAGTGACTGTTATTAAAGGTCATGGTCATTGTCACTGTCACATTCATTGTAATTAATGGTCATTATTATATTATGTTGTCACTCACTGTCGTATTTATTGCCATTATTGGCCATCGTCGCAGTCATTATCATCATCACAGTCACTGTCGTATTCATTGTCATTATTGACAGTTGATAATATTTATTAACCCGCTGTGCTTTTGATGCCACGTGGATTATGACTAGAGTTCATAATAAAATGTTCTTTTACTCATCTGCTTCGAAGCCAGTGCTGTCACAGAAAATCTCTATGATGAAGGTTTCACTATTATCTTGCCGAATTTTGGCTGCTTATTTTCCTCCAAGGAGAGAACTTCAAATCAAATTTGTTATGTCATATTTGACAGTCGTTTAAAATTATATTGTGATTGTCATAGTCACTATCAATAATTGTCATTGTCATAGTCACCGTCGTATGCATTGCCATTAATCCCCATTGTCATAGTCATTATCGTTGTTATCGTTATTAATGGTCACTTGTCATAGTCATTTTTATTGTCATGGTCACTATCATATTCGTTGTCATTAAATATCGTTGTCATTACCATTATCGTGTAGTTATTGTTATTAATATTCATTGTTATAGTCATTATCATTGTAGTAATATACATTGTTATGGTCATTTTCAATGTCGTATTCATTATCATTATTGATTCTCATAGTCATTTTCGTAGTCATTGTCGTAATAATCTCTATGATGAAGTTTTTACTATTATATTGCTGAGTTTCGCTCATTTTCCTCTAAGGAGAGAATCTGAAATTAAACTTGTTATGTCATATTTGACAATTGTTTACAAAGTTATAATCATTGTCATAGTCATTATCAATAATGGTCATTGTCAAATTCATTATGATTGTCATAGTCACCTTCCTATTTATTGCTATTGAATAATGGGTTGAGTGGAAGAACAATGCACTGTGAACTCCGCCTTTAAGTCTTGCGATTTAAATTTTGAAGTTATTGTCAGTGAATTTATTTTGTATCATTTTTTTTAGTAAGACTCGTAAAGGAAATAAACTAAACTAAACTAAACTAATTGTCAGTCATTTTCATTATCATCAATATTATTGGGTCATTGTCATAGTTATTTTCATTGTCATCGTTATTAATGGGTCATTGTCATAGTTATTTTCATTGTCATGGTCACTATCATGTCCGTTGTAATTAATGGTCATTGTCATAGTCATTATTATTGTTATATTCATTGCCGTATTCATTATCATTATTGATCATTATCATAGTAATTTTCGTAGTCATTATCAATAATGGTCATTGTAATAGTCTCCGTCGAATTAATTGCCAATAATCGTCATTGTATAGTCATTTTTAATGTCATGGTCAATATCATATTCATTGTCATTAATGATCATAGTCATTGTCATATTTTTGTCATTGTTGTCAATATTCATTGTCATAGCCATTATTATTGTCATAGTCATTATTGATCATTATCATAGTCATTTTCATAGTCACCGTCGTATTCATTGCCATTAATCGTCATTTTTATAGTCAGTTTCGTTGTCATCGTTATTAATGGTCATTGCCATAGTAATTTTCGTTGTCATGGTCACTATCATATTCATTGTTATTAATGGTTATTGTCAGTCATTTCCTTAGTCATTGTCATAATAATCATCATTGTCATAATCACCGTCATTGTCATAGTTATCATTATTAATAGTCATTGTCATGGTCACTCTCAAATTTGATGTTATTTATCGTCATTGTTATAGTCATTTTCGTTGTGGTCATTGTCATATTCATTATAATTGTCATAGTAACATTCCTATTCATTGCCATTAATCGTCATTGTCATAGTCACCTTCCTATTTATTGCTATTAATCGTCATTGTCATAGTCATTTTCATTATCATCATTATTAATGGATCATTGTCATAGTTATTTTCAATTTCATCATTATTAATGGTTATTGTCATAGTTATTTTCTTTGTTATGGTCACTATCATGTCCGTTGTAATTAATGGTCATTGTCGTAGTCATTATTATTGTTATATTCATTGCCGTATTTATATCATTATTGATCATTATCATAGTCATTTTCGTAGTCATTATATAATAATAAATAATGGTCATTGTAATAGTCTCCGTCGTATTCATTGCCAATTATCGTCATTTTCAATGTCATGGTCAATATCATATTCGTTGTCATTAATGTTCATAGTCATTGTCATATTTTTGTACATTTTATTATATATTTGTAAATATCTATATGTATTTTTTGGGGAAAGGAAGCTAAAGACTAATAAACATAAACATAATATTCATTGTCATAATTATTATCATTGTCATAGTCACTGTCGTATTAATCATCATCACAGTCATTTTCGTAGTCATTGTCATAGCTACCCTCGTATTCATTGCCATTAATCATTATTATTGTTATAGCCATTTTATCGTTATTAATGGTCATTGCCAGAGTAATTTTCATTGTTATTAATTGTCATTGTCATAATCATTTTCGAAGTCATTGTCATAATAATCATGATTGTCATAAACCACGTTGCATTCTTTGCTATTATTCATCATTGTCATTTTCGTTGTCATCATTATTAATTGTCATTGGCATGGTTACTATCCTATTAGTTGGCATTAATGGTAATTGTTGTCAATGCGACACGACAGGGCAGAATGTCAAAACCGTTTGGAAAATAATTAAAATAAATGAATATATACGGCATGACATATAGGCAATATATCAGTGCTTAATTATGGACTTGCGATTCCTCCCTAATTTGGATTGTTTGACAAAAAATTACGAACGTGGCAACACCGATCACCATCAACCCAACAGTTGAGTTTATTTACAAAATCATCAGTGGGCGTTTGATGTTTTTCTAGATATTCAAAAAATATCCTGAACCACTTCGGACTTCCTTGCTTGTTGAAAACTTTAACCATTTTCTTAGTTATTGTTATTACTATCCATTATCATAGTCATTATCAATGTCATAGTCACTGACGTATTCATCATCATTATTGATTATCATAGTCATTGTCATAGCCACCGTCGCATTCATTGTCAGTAATCATCATGACCATAGTCATTTCCTTGTCATCGTTATTAAACCAAAACATAATGACGCTTAGTGTCAGATGAATATCCCTTTTTAGGACAAAAAAGTGGCATATTTGGCAAAATATTTGATGAATCGTCATCAATAGTCTTCATGGAGCAACTGACCAGAAGAATAGAGGACGAGAATGGAAGAACACATATTTTGTGAATTATTCTGTGAAATCTTTTATGTTCGCATGTTGGATAAAATAAATAATACCTACTGATTAGTGTCATAGTCATTTTTATTGTCATGTTTCGTTGTTATTAATGGTCATTGTCATAATCATTGTCAATAATAGTCATTGTCATTATAATCATCATTGTCATAGTCATCGTTGTATTATTTGAAATTAATCATCATTGTCATAGTCATATCGTTGCCATCGTTATTAATAGTCATAGTCATTTTCATTGTCATTATCTTTTTCGTAAAAAATGTTCCACCACGGGTAAGGTGGTGGATTCTTAATAAATTTCTGATTAATGTTGTAAGATTTTACTTCACGGTGTTTTCAGTAATTTTACGTTCATATAATTCAAAAGCTTTAGAATTTTCAAGTAATATCTGGTCACTTTTGTACAACTTCTTGCTTTATAGCATCAGAATTTTCCAGATTGTTTTCTTCGCCAGGAATTTCCCTTCCAATATGAAAACAATTCTTCCTTAAAAGAATCCTAATAAATTTATGATTTATGTTTGTAAGAATTTTGCTTTCGCACTTAGAATGTAGAATTTTGGAGCAGGACATTTGGTAAAAAGGATTCGAGTCACAGTACATTAATTTAATATAGCCTTATAAACTTTAGACCATTAATTATTCTAGCGTACTCTTGACCTACCACAATGGTCAGTACAATGACCTATCGTACTCTTGACCTATCTTAATAAACTACGCGTTGACCTAGGTCAAGAGTACGCTAGTTTAAACGCACATATTATTAAGGTTGGAAAATGTTAATAAACAGAAAAAACACGAAAATATTTTAAAATCTACAACAAATGAGTCTTATTAAGACTACAAGAAACAAATCACTTATCTGTCTAATACCTCGAGAGACATTGAATATTCAAACTATGTTTTAAGTTTCCTAACATCATCAACACAAACCCTGCTGTTGTTTTTGGAAACGGAACGATGAACAATAGAAGAAATAAAAATGTATATGTAGGGTGGGTGGGTGGCCTCTATCCCACTCTCCAATCAGTAAAACATACGCGAGAGTTTTACTAATTAAATATTTAACTGGTAAAGACTTAAATAATGTATAAACTAATGTAAATACCATCCTTAATATAAATCTATCTGAAAATTCGTCGTTTACGTTGTTGTAGTTGGAAGTTAGGATAGTGGCCACCCACGCACCCTACTTACATACTTGAATTAAGGCTAAAACACTACTTTAAGTTTTTGAACAACTTCAACTCAAACAATGATGTTGTTTTTGGAAAACCAATGAGAAATAGTAGCTAGAAGTTAAATGTATATGCAGGGTGGGTGTGGTCTTTCTCAACGAGGAAAGTTTAGTAATGAATTCAACTAAACATAATATAACCTTAAATTTCATTTGTTTTGTTTTTTTTGTTTTTAAACTCTGTACGACAATTTCTAATCGTTTGTCGACGAGCAAAGTTTAAAACTAAACTAAATTTAACGTAACCGTCATTTCGTTTGTTTTTAATGTCTCAAATTTTAAATAATATAATATAATTTGTTTTTTTATTTTTTGGTTCAACAATTTTAATAACATAACCTCAAATATCACTCGTGTTTTTTTTTAAATTTTAAATCAATAAAATTTCATTTGTTCTTTTCAAAAAAAAAATTGTTAAGTATTTCAGAAAAAAAAACTAATTAAAATGATGTTCCAAAAAAACAAAATTAACACTTAATAAAAACAATTGCAAGTGGAAAAGAAAAAAAATTCTATAACCGTTATAAAATTGTTAAAATTTACGAAAGGAAACAAATTAATTTTAATGAAAACTTTTGTGAAATCAAAAAGATACATTAAAAAAAACAGTTAAAATGCTTCAGAAAATAAATTGTCAATGAAAAAAAAATATTGAAAATTATCAAACGGAAAAGACAAAGAAAAAATTAGAAATCAGTTGAAGATTAATAAAAACAATTAAAAAAACACATGGAAAAGAAATGATCAGCATTTGCAGTATTTAAAAAAGATAATTTTTGAATATTATTTATATACAGGGTGAGTTTTTTTTTAGATGTATAAAAAAACTCACCCTGTATATCCACTTCCGAGCTGAAGTTTTTCAGCTCTTTTGATAAAGAATAGAAACTTAAATTAACAATTTTATTTTATACACCACGAATAAAAACATTTTTAAAAATGGTGAGAATCGTTTTAGAAAATCTTAACAAGTTTATTACAATTTTTTTAAATGATTTACAAAAATATATATATACTCACTATTAATTAATTAAGGTATAACCAGTAAGGACACTTAACGTACAGAACAACGGCTTAGCTCAAAGACCGAAATGGTAATGAAATGAATAATAAGTTTAAAAAAAAGAACTGAATGCAATCAGGTGACTGCATTCGTGTGTAAATTGTTTACAGGCGTACGACCGCCGCAACAATAATATTGATTCTGCGGGCCGAGGATTTGCGTAATGTTTTAAGAGCCCGTTTAAAACAAACACACACACCAATTGGTGATGGACTGTTGTTGATACGAGATTGTGTAACGATAAATGACATCGAGAATGTGTTCTTGACACTTCTCCACGTAATCATTTACACTGCACGATCTCTTCTTTTAACTGTCAAAACAGTTTTTAATGGTTAATGATTGAAGCACTCATTTTATTAGACGAAATATTTAATAAACTATTAAAATATATGCAAATTAAATATTGAAATTTTTAACGCTCATGGAGATTTATTTTTCTCATTATTAATTATCATTATTAAAAGATAGTTTATCTTACATTGTCATTGACAAACTAATAAAGTTAAATTTTAACGTGGAAACATGTATCATGTAATATATATTTTGGAATATATGATTATACGATTTATTCCTTATGATTTGCGATTTATTTTAAATGCCACATGAGAATATAAAGTAATTGGGTTTAATTTGTTCATTAGAATTCAAAAATGTTGAAAATGCAGAGTGTCCCATTAAAAATAAAACATAACGTTGATGTTTTAGGGAACATCATGAATAATTTTTTGTAATTTTAATTCATAAAATAACGTTGCGTTTATCTGTTTGAAAACAAAATTGCACACAATTAAAACACAACTCCATAATAACATATCTTTATTTGCAGATTTAAGCCTTTAATGTTTCACGAAATTTAAAAAAAAAACGAATACTTTAAATAGTAATGACCATTATTATTATTATAATTATTATAACATTAGAATTTGTGCGTGAAAAATGGTCGAAAAAATGGCGACGCTGCGTACAAAACAAAACCGCATCGCTTTTGTTACGGGATGACGCCAACTCGCCGACTTAATAAAGCCATTTTAAAACTTGTATTTCCTACAAAACTTAATAGTATTATACTGATGTGAATATTAAAAACACCAAAATTACGAAATAATCGTATCGATTGTACTGCGCGCGCGCTCACGCAACCGGCTAAACACGCAACCGGCTAAACAACCTGTTGAAGTAAAACCTAACCTATAATAATAATAATGTGAAAATCACGCACGCGCGCGCACGCACAACGATAAAGAGAAATTAGAAACTACTTACGAGCAAAACGTATTGATGGACGATGTGCAGATGATGAAAAAATATACGGCGGGGAAAATCTCGAAGCGTCCACCTTAATCAAAAGACGGCAGAAGAATGACGATAAAAAAAAGTGAAACATTAACTACTGGTGTTTTTGTTTTTCGTTTGTTTAAACAAATCTGCAGCCTACTCGATTGCATTACGAGGTGATTGTTTAATGTTTTCAATCGGATGTAATCTTTAATAAGGTAATAAAAAAATACATAAGTATATTAAATGATTGAAATAAAACAACACAGTTGGGAGGGTTTCATATTTATTGTTGAACACTGCAACATGTTGATGACTGTGTTGTTTTATTTCAATTTGTTATGGAATTTCATCATGTATCCGCCTCGTCAATTCAATATATTAAATGATATAATTGAATAAAACATTTACTATATTTTTGTCTAACAATTATTAAGTAAATATTTTATTCAATAATCGATTACCACGTAGTAACGGATTGCAACCATCATCATGTTGATGCTTTGTTATGTTTTAAATTATTATGTGATCATCGTAAAGTGAAAAGGTTTTTATTTAATTAAAAGATTAAATAAACAAATATAAAAATGTTTCACCACGGGGGTTGAGTGAGAACAATAGATCTTTTAGGTCGCAAGAGAGGCTAACCACACCTCACTAGCACCCTATGTTAACCTAAGTGAGAATTTAATTCATCGGCTCTTATTTAAGTTTATTTTCTAGAAATAAATAGATTAATTAATTGTGATTAATATTACAATCGAAATCATCAATTTGTAATGTAAAACACTGCAACAGTTGCTTCTTCATGCATCGTCCTCATCAGGCGAATGATTAAACATCACACTCCACATCATTTCCATTTAATACGCAATGAAATTTTTTTTATAGGTTAAATACGATTGATTTGTGAATTCTTGTTGATTGATATTTTATAAGGTAAATGTTTAACAATGTAGCTTATGATCTACTCGATTGCAATACATAATGATTGAAATGTGTTTTAAATTTGATGAAATGTAGTGATGAAATTAAAATTTCGTTTACTGCAGAAATTAAAGATAGGAACGAAAAATTATTAGATCGATGAGCCTGTTACTCGTTGAAACTCCATATTATCATTTAATAAAAGTAAAATAAAACTTTAACGTAGCTGTTTTTGTTTGAAACAATACATTACGTCAGTATTTTATCATGTGAAGAATTATTGTATAACTACGTTCTAACCTATAAAATATAATTAATTTTTGGATTGTAATAAACATAATATTACAGATTCTATATTTATAGGATTGATAAGGATGTTTTTAATGTGGGAAAAACTATTTTTACCTTGCACAAGTGTCTAATTAAATGAAAAATTATTATATAACTACGTTCTAACCTTTAAAGGAAATTTAGTTTTTCGATTTTAATGGAACTAATATTGCAGATTATATTATTATAAACGTGACTATTTTTAACGTATTTTAACCAATAGGTTTTTATTAAAACCTTACACTACGTCACTGTATTATTAAGTGAAAAATAATTACATAACTACGTTCTAACCTATAAAGAAAAATCAATAATTTAATAGAAATAATGTTACAAGTTATACAATTGCTGTTTTCAATATTAAACATTGCAATAGTGGTCTTCATCACACACATAATCAATCACCACACTCCAACTTAATATTCGTTGAATTTTTTTATAGGTTATGTATTTTGATAATCGTACATTCAATAATCAAAGCTTAATTCACACGAATAATTACCTGTGTTATACAAAAATTAAGTTAAGTGTGCTAAAAATAATTGGCAAGCAGTTGAAACGATGCAGAAGTCTTTAATATAAGTACCTTGTTTGAATATTAAAAATCAGGTAATTTAGGGAGCTGAAGAGGGTGTTTATAATGTAAACCACTGCAACAGTTGCCTCTACATGCATTGTCCTCATCAAGCGAACGATTAAACATCACATTCCACACCGTTTCCACTTAATATGCAATGAAACTTTTTTATAGGTTATGTGCTATATTGAACAAAACTTAAATTACACAAATAAATTGTTAACGGTGAAGCTTCTACTTTGTTATACATTATTCTTCACATATAAAAAACTTTTTAACTTTATTTGTATAACACAGACTATATTTTCGACAATTTTAACTTGTCAACATCGAACTAAAACACAAATAAATGTCCGCATTGTACAAGATAAAGTTATAAACATAAACCAATCCATACTTCGATTCAAGGGCTCGATTGTGCAAACCAAACATTGTAGAAGAATGTACTTATATCATTTACATTTTTAAGGTAAGTAATTAGAGCATTGAAGAAGGGTGTTTTTAATGTGGATTACTGCAAAAATTCCTTTTTATCACACCATTCTTATTAAATTAATTGTTAAACATCGCATTTCACATCACTATCACTCAATACGCATCGAGTCTTTTATAGGTTATGTTATTATATTAATGGTATTTCCAGTAAGTAACCAAAATTTAAATCACACAAATAAATATCAGTGATATACAATAATAACTATAATCGAACATATGACACAAGGTAAAAAAACTTTAAACGCAAACAATACTATAGGTTATGAAATAATAAGATTCACGAGGGTGTTTTTAATTGCTGTACATTGCAACAGTTGCTTCACTACACGCTGGCTTAATTAGTTAAATTATTAAACATCAGTGGAGTGTAATATAATAACCATTAATCTTTTATAGGTTACGTTTTATATAAATGAAATGTTCAGTAACCGAAATTAAAGTCGGGATTTAAAAATGGGATAAGTCTGTGGGCAAGTGTTCCTGCTCATCCGCTTTAAAGTCAATTGAATTTTTAATTAAATAATTAATTCAATAGTTTTATTTAAAATATTTGCAATGTGTTTAAACGAATGTTTAATTTAAATTTGATTTAAACCTTATTTACAGACAACAGACAAATATATAAATTAGATAAACGTATCCCAGAACTAAGGTAATTACAAAATATCAATTATTGAAATTATTTCAATGTGTTATAGAGTTTCATCATGTATCCATCCTCCTAGTCAATTCAATATATCAATTATTTATACATCTAGATTAATTCTACGTGACCACCTTTTGAAATTAATAAGATTAAAAGTAAATAATTCAAAATTACAGTTCATTTATTCGTTTGTTTAACAAACAAAACACGAATAACTTTTATTTTCATTTATTTAGTCCCTAGTCTACTTGATTTCAGCATATGTTAATTGGAATTCGTTTCAAGCAGCTTCTAATTATACCCAGATAAGAAAAGTGTGAAGAAAAGTAATTTCTTTTTAAGTGAATAATAAAGAATTAAAATAAAAGGAAATTTAAATATTCTAGGTTCTTATTTTTTATATTGTTTAGCAGCATTTCAACAGTTGATGCTGCTAAACAATATAAAATATAACAACGTATAATATTTATATTTCCTTTTATTTAAAAATTGTATTCGTTGTAATAAAATATCACAGTTGACACACATTTATTGTCGCAGTGTTCAACAATAAATGAGAAACCCTTCTCGTTGTTTTATTTCAATGTGTTGTGGAGTTTCACTATGTATACACCTCATAAATTCAATATTAGTCGCTGTGTGTTCTTAATTATGATTCAATTCACCTTCATAAAGAAATAGTAAGATGAAATCCCTTAATCTAATAAGAAGAAGAGCAATTTCTTAATAATGGAAAACACATATACAAATACATAAAATATACACACACACACATCCAAACAAGACATGCTAATTAGTACTCAGTGTAACGTAAACAACGGTTTATAAATAGTGTGCCGAAATGGAGGCCCGTCGTTAAGCAACACGTTTCTGTGCCTATAAATACGGTAGGTGTAAAGAAAATTCAACTCACAGTCACCGTTGAACAGAAATTAATTTTAAACCAGAAATAATTCAATTCTCATAGATACAATTATGAACGAATAAAAATTAAATTAATTTTAGGTTGTATTGAATGATTAATTAATATAAATAAATAACTGTTGTATCCTTTCTTCACACGTTATTTTCTAATGCTTAGATATGCATTTCGAGTGCTGGACACTTATCAATCGAGTTGTTGGTTATACTCTTCACAAAACCCAAAAACAAACATCGAATAAATGATTTACCTTCGGTTTTCAATGCAGTTACAGACTATGAAACATGAGTTGATATTAATGCATCCATAATGTCATTAATCATTATTAATTTATTACACGTATGATATAATTAAGTGCAGTAATTTATTCCTTGTAACAATTTTTTTAGGTTATGTTAAATAATTTATTGATCTGTCTGTGAGATGTGGGTAATAATAATAATAATCTTTATTTAGTAATTTGCTATAAAATATATAGTGGAAGATCATCCGTAAGAGTGAACTCCGCCCTTTTACGTGCAGTCAAAATTATGATTAAATATAATACAATTTATATATTATGTTTTATTTAACGATTAATTTATTACACATATTAGTGATGTAATTCAGTGTTGCAATTTAACCATCGTAGAAATTTTTATTTTTAAAGTTATGGGAATTAATTAATTTATTCAGGATCAAACAAGCTAAAAGCCCAATACAATAAAATACATTATCAGGATTGGTTATTCGAAGAGAAATATTGTTTCTTACACTAGTAGCAATCGAGTGAAATACATCGTGTTGTTTCTAGACATTCTAGCAACCAGTGAAAAATAACAGTAAGATGTTCTGTTGCAACATTTTAAAAAATTACTGAATGATTCATCACTGTTTTATAAATGAGCGCAGATAGGATATATACATCATAACTGTTTTAATTTTAACAAATATTTTCTATTACCCATGTTTAAGTACTTTATTAACATTATCGAAGTTTAGAAACGTGTTGAATATAAATTGCTAATTTGTTATATTTAAATTGATATTTTGGAATGACTTTCCTTTATTTTTTGACAACTAATGAGAATATTATGTATGTGAGAAGTAAAATTTTTTAATTACCAGCAAGGCTGAACACGCATTAAAACACTTACACCGAATTTTAACAGTTAGAACATTACAATTTAATTCTATCTATTCGATAGACATTTTGAGCACTGAATGTGAAAAATAAGCATTGTTTAATGCCTAAATTATGGATTACCAAGTAGTAACGGTCATCATGATTAAAAATAAGCGTTTAGAAAGAGCGACTTCTTTTCTATAAGATCTATAATAGAAAGTGATTGTCTATATTTGATTTTTAAGAGTTTAAGTGTTTCATTAACAGGAAATTGAGTGAAAGGTGATTTTCCATCAAAACTAATCTGTTGTTGCTTTAAATTTACATCTAGATAATAATATAAAGTACCAAGGAAGTTAATTCCAACATTATTTACTTTTATTTACTCATTATTAGTTTTTTTAAGTTAAAAAATAATTAAACCGAATAGTCTCTTTAGGATAATCACCTCATCATCCTTTTCCTCATTTATCTGATCCAAAGAAGCAATAGGGGGCTTCAACTTGAATCACATCACAATGCTAATTTTTTCTGATTATATTTATTAGAATAGAAATATATTATTCATTTGTAATTTTATAATTTTAAACATGCAATGGAGATATTTTATTCATCATATTAATATTAACTTTTTTGTGGTGACTATAAACATTACATTATTAGTAACGGTCGCAGCAACCATCATCATGATTAAATAGTGATTAATTGAAATTTACTTAAACACACTGCGCTCAAATGTTGCTGAGTACGACCTACCTTCTGCGCACGACGCTAAGTATTTGCCATTGGTCGAAAATTCCATGTCGAGCACCTGTCCCGTGTGGCCCTTGAGGGTGGTCAGAAGCCAGGGGTGCGAGTACACCTGCTTGTCGGCACGTCCGCCCCACCTGCCGTCGCTGTTCTTCTTCTTGCCTTTACTGGAGAGCAGCGGGTCTTTCTTCTTCTCGGTCGTGTGGACAACGCTCTCATCTGAAAAAGGAAGAGAAAAATAAAAATGGAATCAATCAAAATCGCATTATTATAATAACAACATCATAATAGAGTATAAGTAGGGTAAGTACTAAGAATTAAGAAAAAAGTGATTCAGAGCAAGATCTCGACTTGACAATTGACAAACAATAAAGTTAGATGACAATTTATATGATAGATAATAAATAACAAATGACACATGACAATTGAAAAATAACAATTTATATGTTAGATGTCAAATGACACATGATGCCTTAGATAATAGATGGCAATTGTCAAATACCATTTTACAAGACAGTTAACAAATTGTAATTAATAATTTAGTTGACAGATGGCAATTTCCAAATAACGATTATGATGTCAAATCACAAAATAATCTACATAAAAGGTAACAAATGACAATTCTCATGATATATATGACAAATGATTGCTTAACAATTGACAAATACCAATTAAGATGATAGATGACAATTGACAAATCACAATTTGGATAACAGGACATTAATTGCATAACAGGTAACAAATGACAAACGCCAATTTCCAGGTAACAATTTGGCGAAAGATGGCAATTGACACGTGAATAATTTACAAAAACAATTTTGAGAAAATATGATAGGTAAATAAAAATTTATATGACTGATAACAAATGACAGATGGTAATTGCTAAACAATAGTTCGAATGACAGATAACAACTGGTAAACAACAATTTGAATGACAATTGGGAAATAACAATTTGGACGAAAAATCACAATTGGCAAAGACAATTTACATTATATCTGTCATCAGCAATTAGCAATTAAAATTCGATATTCAATTGTTTACATTATTTTTGCAATAACTTTCTAATTAATGGTTGGTTTTCAAAAATTCCTTCACTAATATTTTTTTTCGTATGTTGTTGCAATAACTCCTTCATAAATGGTTTGATTTCAAAAATTCCTTGAGAATTCGGTTTTAATAATAGAAAACTTATAAATGGCATAAAAAACTAAAATTCGATATTCAATTGTTTTTTTTTGTTTTGCAATAACTCCTTAATGAATGGTTTGATTTCAAAAATTCCTTCAGAATACGATTTCAATTATCGAAAACTTATAAATGGCATGAAAAACAAAAATTCGATATTCAATTGTTTTCATTGTTTTTGTAATAAATCCTTTAAAAAATGGTTGGAGTTCAAAAATTCCTTCATTAATTAGTTTAAAATATCAGATATTTTTTAATAGTGATAAAAACAAAAATTCGATGTTCAATTGTTTTCCTTTGTTTTTGCAATAACTCCTTAATAAATGTTTTGATTTCAAAAATTCCTTCAGATTTTGATTTCAATTATAGGAAACTTATAAATGGCATAAAAAACTAAAATTCGATATTCAATTGTTTTCATTGTTTCTGCAATAAATCCTTAATAAATGCTTGGATTTCAAAAATTCCTTCACTGATTAATTTAAAATATCAGATATTTTTTAATATCGATAAAAACAAAAATTCGAGTTTCAATTGTTTTTCTTTGTTTTTGCAATAACTCCCTAATAAATGTTTTGATTTCAAAAATTACTTTAGAATTCGATATCAATTATAGGAATTTTAAAAGTGGCATAAAAAGCTAAAATTTGATATTCAATTGTTTTCATTGTTTTTGCAATAAATACTTAAAAATGGTTGGATTTCAAAATTTCCTTCACTGATTCATTTAAAATATCAGATACTTTTTAATAGCGATAAAAACAAAAATTCGATGTTCAATTGTTTTCCTTTGTTTTTGCAATAACTCCTTAATAAATGTTTTTATTTCAAAAATTCCTTCAGAATTCGATTTTAATTATCGAGAACTTATAAATGGCATAAAAAACAAAATTCGATATTCAATTGTTTTCATTGTTTCTGCAATAAATCCTTAATAAATGTTTTGATTTCAAAAATTCCTTCAGATTTCGATTTCAATTATAGGAAACTTATAAATGGCATAAAAACTAAAATTCGATATTCAATTGTTTTCATTGTTTCTGCAATAAATCCTTAATAAATGTTTTGATTTCAAAAATTCCTTCAGATTTCGATTTCAATTATAGGAAACTTATAAATGGCATAAAAACTAAAATTCGATATTCAATTGTTTTCATTGTTTCTGCAATAAATCCTTAATAAATGTTTTGATTTCAGAAATTCCTTCAGAATTTGATTTAAATTATAGGAAACTTATAAAAGGCATAAAAAAACTAAAATTCGATATTCAATTGTTTTCATTGTTTCTGCAATAAATCCTTAATAAATGGTTGGATTTCAAAAATTCCTTCACTGATTAATTTAAAATATCAGATACTTTTTAATAGAGATAAAAACAAAAATACGATGTACAATTGTTTTTCATTATTTTGCAATAACTACTTAATTAATGGTTGGATTTCAAAAATTATTTCAGAATTCTATTTCAATTATAGGAAATTTAAAAACGGCATAAAAAACTAAAATTCGATATTCAATTGTTTTCACTGTTTTTGCAATAAAATTAAAATCATCAGATATTTAAGAATTGACAAATAACAATTTCATGACAGGTAACACATGATGACACCAGGCAAGTAATCATTTAGATGGCAGATGACAATTGAAAAATAATGATTTTGATGATTGATGACGACTGGCAGAAAACAATTTAGATGTCAGATGACAATTGACTAAAACAATTTGGATGACAGAAGTCAATTTATATAATAGATAACGCATGACAGGCGACAATTACAAAAAAAAAATAATTTTGATAACAGATGACAATCGATAAATATAAATTTGGACGAAAGAAGACAATTGACGAAATAATGTGCACAACTGGTAACAAATGACAGATGGCAATTGACAAAAAAAACAAATTTAGGTGACAATTTTCACGATAGATAATAAATGACACATGACAATTTGGATGACAAATGACAATTGGCAAATAACAATTTACATTATAGGTCACAAATCATTGCAATTAGCAAATAATAGTTTCGATGACAAATTCACAAATAACAAATTATATGACATGCGACAACTCGCAAGTAATAATTTAGATGATGATGTCAAATGACAATTGATAAATATGAATTTGGACGAAAGAAGACAATTGACAAAATAATGTACATAAAAGGAAACTAATAAAAGATGACAATTGACAAACAACAGTATAGACGACAATTTACATGATAGATAACAAATAACACATGACAATTTGGATGACGGATGACAATTGAAAAATAACAATTTATTCGTCAGATGACAAATGACACATGATGTCTTAGATGGCAATTGACAAACACTATTTTCAAGACAGTTAACAAATGACAGATGACAACTTGGAAAATAAAAACACTAACACTGTTTTTATTTTCCAAGTGTTAAATCTTCACGTAACTCAAGAACACATTTCGACAGATGACAACTTGCAAGTATTAATTTAGTTGACAGATAATTAACCAAATAACGATTATGATGTCAAATGACAATTTACAAATATAAGTTTGGACGAAAGAAAACAGTCGTCCAAATAATGTACATATCAGGTAAAAAATGACAGATGACAATTGACAAACAACAATTTGAATAAAATTGACAATTTACGTGACAGATAACAAATCACACATGACAATTGACAAACAACAATTTGAATGACAATTGACAAACAACAATTTGAATGACAATTGACAAACAAGATTTTGAATAAAAATTGACAATTTATATGGTAGATAACAAATGACGCATGATTGATGACAATTTAAATGACAGATGACAATTGACAAACAAAAAATTGAATAACAATTGACAATTTACGTCATAGATAACAAATCACACATGACAATTGGTAAACAACAATTTGAATGACAATTGACAATTTATATGATAGATAACAAATGACAGATGATTGATGACAACTTAACATTACAGGTTACAAATGACAGACGACAATTGCCAAGTAAAAATTTGGTAACAGATGACAAAAAAAACAATTTACAAACACAATTTTGGGAATATAACAAGTGACAAATAACAATTATGATGATAGATGGCAATTGGCGAATGACAATTTAGATGTCAGATGACAATTGATAAAAACAATTTGGATGACAGAAGACAATCTATATAACAAATAACGAATGATAGACGACAAATGTAAAAAAAGTTGATTACAGATGACAATCGACAAATATAAATTTGGATGAATGAAAATAATTGTCCAAATAATGTACATATCAGGTAAAAAATGACAGATGACAATTGACAAACAACAATTTGAATAACAATTAACAATTTACGTGATAGATAACAAATCACACACGACAATTAAAAAAATAACAATTTATATGATGGATAACAAATGACAATGATTGATGACAATTGACTAATACTAATGTAAATGACAGATGACAATTTAACATTATACAGGTTACAAATGACAGACGACAATTGCCAAGTTGATGAATAACAATTTAGATGCCAGATGACAATTGATAAAAATAATTTGGATGACAGAAGACAATCTATGTAAAAAATAACTAAAATAAGTTGATAACAGAAGACAATCGACAAACATAAATTTGGGTCCAAATAATCAGGTAAAAAGTGACAGATGACAATTGATAAACAACAATTTGAATCACAATCGAAAATTTACGTGATAGATAACAAATTACACGTGACAATTGAGAAAAACATTTTTTTACATTTCGGGTAAAAAAATGACAAACGACAATTGATAATTTACGTGATTGATATCAAATAGTACATGATAATCGAAAAATAATAATTTATGTGATAGACAACAATTGACACACGAGTGATGACAATTGACAAATGACAGTTAACAAATGACAACTCTTAAGTAATAATTTGAATGGCAGATGACAAATTAACGTTACAGGTTACAAATGATAGGTAACAAATGTCAGATGATAATTAGCAAATGATAATTTGGATGACACACGTGACACTTGAAACAATTTACATGAGAGTAACAAATAATTTGAATGACAGGTGATAATTTAATATTACAGGTTACAAATGATAAGATGACAATTAGCAAATAATAATTTGGATGACGCATGACACTTGAAAGAGCAATTTATATGACAGTAACAATATGGATGACAGATGAATTCAACAAATTTGAGAACATGATTTTTGACACAACTGATGACAATTTTCATGCTAGACGACAATTGACAAACAATTAATGTGGAAACAGATGACATTTGGCATTTTACAATTTATTAGACAAGCAACAAACGTTAGATGATAATTGGTAAATAATTCACATGACAGATGACAATTGACAAATAACTATATACATTACAGGTAACAAATGACTAACAATTTGGATGACAATTGACAAACAGCAATTTTGTGGACAGATCTTATTTGGCAAATAACAGTTTATTTAACAGGTCATAAATGACAGTAATAATTTACACGAAAGATGACAATTGAAAAACAACAAAATAGTAAATTTAAGAACAGATGACATTCGACAAATAATAACTTGGATGACAGAATTTAATTAACAAATGACAATTTACACGACAAATAACAAACTTACAGATGATTATTGACAAATAACAATCAACATATTAGATGATAATAAATGACAGTAATTCACAGTTGACAATTGACAAACAACAATTTTGAGGACCGATGTTATTTGGCAAATAACAGTTTTTTGACAGATGACAATTGACAAATAAAAAACAATAAATTTTAAAACAGATGACACTTGGCAAATAATAATTTGGATAGTAAAAGATAATTGACGAATAATAATGTACATAACAAGTAACAAACGACAGATGGCAATTGGCAAATAACAATTTTGTCGACCTTTAACAATACAAAACAGATAACAAATGCAAATAATATTTTTGATGACAAATGACAATTGACAAACAACAAATGGCAGTAAGTTTGAACAGCAAATGACAATTAGAAAAAGAAAACAAATAATAGGATAAGTAACAAATGATGATGATGATGATGACAACTAGCAAGTAATACTTTAGATGATAGATGGCAATTTGGAAATAAAAGTTTTGATGACAGATAACAAATAATAGCTTAGATAACAGAATAAACAATTAATAGATGACAATTGATAAATGTTAATTTACACTACAGTTAATAAATGACAAAGATAAACTCCAATTGGCAAACAACAATTTGAATGACAAATAACAATTTGAATGATAGATGATAATTAACAATTTATATGACGAGTAACAAATGACAGAAGACAACTGGCAAATAAGAAGTTGTATGAAATGACAATTCACAAATGACAGATAATAAGTGACAAATAACAATTTTAGTTAAAGATGACAATTAAGCATTTATATGACAGATGGCAATTAGCACATAATAAATTCCTTCGCAGGTAAAGAATGTCGGTTGATGGTTGGCAAATGACAATTTTGATGTTTGAATTGTTACTTGCAAAATGTCATCTATTTTGCAAGTAACCATTTGCATGACAGAAGACAATTGACAAACAACAATTTACATGATAGGCTATAAATGACAGGTAATAATTAACAAATAATTATTTCGATGCTAAATAACAATTGACAATAATTTATATGTCATGTAAAAATCATAGATTACAATTAGAAAATCACAATTTTTATGACAGAAGACAATTAGAAAATAACAATTTACATAACAGGTAACTAACGACATATGAAAATTGGACAATAACAACGTTGATTAAAGATGATTATTGACAAATAGCAATTTTGAAGACAGATAACAATTGACGAATTAGGTTTTTGACCGCTGACAATAAAAAACAAATGTCAAATGACAATTAGATGGTGGATGACAATTGAAAAATAAACAATTTGCATCACAAATAATATTTTAGATGACATATGACAAATACCAATTCAAATAGAGCATAACAAATGATAGTAACGATTTAGATGAGAAGTAAAAATTGACAATTTATGTGGTAAATAATAATTATAATAGCAGACGACAGATGATAAATAAAAGATTGTATGACAGATAACAATTATCAATTAATAATTTATAGGCAGGAAACAAATAGTTGGCAAATAACAATTTGGATGATAGATAACAATTGACAAAAAATAATTTACATGGCGTATAACATATGTCAATTGGAAAATAGCGATGTCTTAATTACTTTAACATAAACCAAAGATTATTTTGAAGTTTTCGAAATATACTTAAAACATTTAATTACTAATCATGTTTATATTCTATTAATTTAAAACGAATCTTCTGATGATGGACAAGAAATTGGAGGGTGTGATAGTGGCCACCCACCCACCCTACATATACTTTTTAAACTCAAGTCACAGTGTTTTAAGTTTATGGAAACATAAGTACGCATAGAAATACGTTTGAAATTTTAATTTACTTATAAACACTGTTCTGGGTATAAATTATCAAAATTATGTAGGGTGGGTGGGTGGCCACTATCCCACCCTTCAATTACTTTAACATAAACAAAGGATTATTTTTAAGTTTTTGAATTATACTTCAAATTTCCGTTGCTAATTTTGTTTGTATTCAGATAATTTAAAACAAATCTTTTGCTGATGGATAAGAAATTGAAGGGTAGGATAGTGACCACCCACCCACCCTACATATACTTTTTAAACTTAAATTACAAACAGTGTTTTTAGTTTAAAGAAACATAAATACGAATAGAAATACGTTTGCAGTTGTAATTAACTTAAAAACAGTGTTCTGATTATAAATTATCAAAATTATGTAGGGTGGGTGGGTGGCCACTATCCCACCCTCTAATTACTTTATAAACAACATAAACAAAAGATTATTTTTAAGTTTGCGAATTATACTTAAAATTTCCGTTGCTAATTTTGTTTGTATTCAGATAATTTAAAACAAATCTTGTGTGTGTGTGGGATAGTGGCCACCCACCCACCCTACATATATTTTTAAAAGTTAAAAACAGTGTTGTTACTTTATAGAAATTTTAATACGAATAGAAATACGTTTGTAATTTTAATTGAATTAAAAACACTGTTCTTGGTATAAATTACCAAAAATATGTAGGGTGGGTGGGTGGCCACTATCCAACCCTCTAATTACTTTAACATAAATCATAGATTATTGTAAAGTTTTTGAATTATACTTAAAATTTCCATTGCTAATTTTGTTTGTATTCAAATAATTTAAAACAAATCTTCTGCTGATGGATAAGAAATTGAAGGGTGGGATAGTGGCCACCCACCCACCCTACATATCTTTTTTAAACTTAAATTACAAAAAATGTTTTTAGTTTATGGAAACATAAATACGAATAGAAATACGTTTGCAATTTTAATTAAATTAAAATCAGTGTTCTGGGTAAAATAGAAGTCTGGCAACAATATTGATGATAGAAAACAATTGACAATAAACAATTTACAATGACAGATGACAATTAGAAAAGAAAAAGGGTTATGACCTGCAGAAAACAATGGACAAATAAAGTTTACATGGCAGGTAATAATTGACAGGTAACAATTGGCAAATAATAATTTGGATGACAGGTGATAAACGACAGATGACAGCTGTCAAATAACAAGTTTGATGACAGAAGATAATTGACAAATAACTGGCAAACAAAAATTTTGATGGCAGATGATAATTGGTTAATAATTTACATAATATAATTATTTCATTATTATTTTCCTTAATTTTTGTTTTATTTACATTTTATTCGTCAGAATAAATAACTCTCTTTATGAATACAATTTGTGGTATTTCCAGAAATAGAACCTTTATTTTCATTACCCTTCGTAACGAATAATATGAATACATTTTATAAGTTTATCTAGAATTTAATATTCATGTTGTCGTTAAGTATTATTTTTTTATCGTCGTTATCGTTTTTCCCGAAGTGATTCACATTATGCTAATCCGGTGCATTTTAATAGTTTTTTTTTGTACAAAGAAACAACAATTCCCTTTATGGTCTGAGCGAGTTCGACAAACACAATTTAACAGATAAGAAAACTGCGACTTTCTTAATTTCATAAATGTGTGTGTGTGTGTTAATAACCCGCAGTGTAAAACAATGAGAACGGTTTATTGTAAGTCGCACGGACGGTGTAAAGAACACGGTAATGCGTTCAATTGTTTGTGTGACTGTTTATAATAATGTTTTGTTTTTTTTTCTAATATAGTATGTAATAATAATAACTTACACATACATGAATAAATAAATTACTATACATTTTAGTCTTAGTACGATTTCTTAATAACAATTTAATTATTTCTTCCTTAAATAATAATTTGATCAATTGTTTTATTAGCTGTGGTGAATTCAAATAAAGTAAAAAGTAGCAAGATTAGAGCCTTGAGATAAACCGAAAGAAGCAGTAAATATTTCAGATTTAAATCCATTATAAAAAAATGTTGTGATTTTTATTAAGTATGAAATAAAAAAAAGTTAGGGATGAATCTGAAAATGTCTAGATTTTCTAAAAGACATGAATGGCTAATTTTATCGAAGGCTTTTGAAAAGGTTGGTTTCGGTTGACCTTTTTTTTAAATCTTTTAACACTTTATCTGTACATTTGCTTTAGAATGCGTTTTCACCCATTATCATGTTCATGAATTTAGTTATAATTTAGCATTTTTCATTCTAGTACTAATTATTATTTTACGCATTATGTAAAAAGTTAATAAATATTATTATTAACACGCCGGTGGTGGCGCATCGGTTACGGCCCCGAACTGACGTGCAGCAACGTTGATTCGGGTCAGTAGTCGGATGGGTGACCGGTACCATTCACCATTGGGATACAATTAATGGTGCTTTAGAGTGACGGGGGCGATCCTTTAAAGTAACAAGCTCATTTACACACACACAAATACACAAATGACACATGGCGGAAGGACCACGTGGTCGATAGCCTAACACTACTACTACTACTACTACTACTATTATTATTATTATTACAAATAAAACATTCCTAATGTCTATCCGCGTAAAAAATTTTTACAATGTGCGACTTGTTGCCGATTCCCCAGTTATTTATTTTCAGTGTATGAATTCAGGATCTACCATATTTCAGAGTTATGCCGCCTTGTTTATCGGAATTTTAATTATTTACCTGGTTGTTATGGACGTAGACTTTAAAGCATTCGATTTAATTTATTTATAGAGCAGTCGCGTGGGCGCAATTATTTTTTATTAATTCATTAGATACTTTAACATAAAAAAATATATATATTTATAAATTTACATCACCTGAAAACATGCCAGGATCATACCACCACACGCGATTAGGAACGTACAATACACACAATAGAAAAATCATTAGATAATTATCTGTAAATTCGAAATTTAAGTCGTAAATTTGTTTCAGTATAAATCATTTCAAATCGTAAATGATTTCAGCCTAAAACATTATTTTAATAAAATATATTGAAATCCTTCAGATCGTTGTAGAAAATGAACTAATAATTTAAATCATTATTTTAATCTTTGTTTAAGACAGAAAATAAGATTTTTAATTAAAATCGTAACTATTTTCTAAAGGAAATTAATACTTCCTAGGCTATACATTCTTGATGGAACTGTTATTTCACATGGTTATTAAAATTATGACATTTTTTGTGTTTCATGTTTTTATTGGCAGTTTCCTGACATGTGTTTCGAGGTATTACACTCATTTTCAAAGGAGTACAAACTTAATAATCCTTTGAAAATGAGTGTAATAACTCGAAACACGTGTCAGGAAATTGCCAATAAAAACATGGAACACAACAAGTGTCATAATTTTAATAATCATGTGAAATACCAAATCCAATTAAGAGTGTAGCCTATGAACTATTAATTTCCTATAGAAAATAGTTACGATTTTAAAGTGTCATCATTTTAATAAACCCATTTTCTATAGTCTAAAATTTATATTGAAATAAAACAACACAGTTGAAAGGATTTTAAATTTATTGTTGAAGATACCAACATGTTTCATCACACAGTGTCTTCATCAGGTAGATGAATACTTGTATGGTAAAACCCTGAAAGGGTCGTCATAATAATCTTCATTTGATTGATAGATCTGTAGCCAATCGATCAAATCGTAACTTACATCCTGAAAAATGTTTTGAACAACGGTGATTTAATTATCACATCAGAAATTAAAATGTGGACGAGCGATAACACACTTCGCAGTTCCTAATTTCGAATTTAGTTCAAGGACAACTATTTCGGGCTTTGTATTGGAGGCGTCCACTCGCTAATCATGTTCGGAATAGATAAGGCACAAACGTCTTCTTTGTAAATTTTAATCGTGTCCTGTAATTCATGAATATTCATCATAGCACCGATGAAATCAACTTTTAATAAAACTTCAAAATAAATGAACAATTAATTTTGTTGGTATCACTTTATTAATAAAACGTTTAAAGGTTTTGTCGATAAAGAAAATGTCGATTGCAACCTGAATACATACTTTTGAGTGAGCGTATGAGTGAGTGAGCAAAAAAAACTCAACCCTTAAGATTTTATTTCCTTTGGATACAAATAATATAATAAAGAATAGAAGCTTGATTGAAACAATCAGATTCCTCATGTGTTGTCGAAAGGAAATACAATACATTGTATTTTGCAAAAGTTGATTGATGACATTAAAACGTCAAAACTTAAGTCGTGTGTTTTTGTAATATACATAAGTGAAAATTTCATTTTTTTATTAAGGCTAAAAGTCTAATTTTTGACATTAACTAATTATCCCTTTAGGTAATTTAAAGCACATATATATACATATATTATATATTTTTAAGTGGTAAAAACATAGTAAGGTTGCGTTGGTTTAGTATTTGAAAATTAAAGTAATTTCGGGTGTTTTTGTAATTCATGTTAACGATATTGTCATTTTTTTTTTCATCAATTCTATAAATTTTGCTAACGTCTTCTTTATTCTCAGATTTTTTTTTATTGGCTCACTCTAAATATATTTTTTTAATCTCTATCGTCATTCATATTTACAAATCACATAAAAGAATGACGCAATTGTTTTTTTTTTTGAACTATTAAGTAAAATGTGAAGCATGTGAACTAGCCAAGTTTCAAAGGGCAACAATAACACCAATAGAAAAAAATGTTCGCAAGCTCTGACGTTAATGCAAGCACGAGAGACGGCGTTTTGGGCTGACGGAAATATAAATCAAATTGTTTATAAACAAGTGGCGTTACTAACTTACTGCATAAAACACAGCGGACTTTAATTGTATTTTAATGGTGCCTGGTGAAATAGGCACTGCCAGAAATAACACCGCAGAGAAATGTTAAAAGTTAAGTTTATTTATACTCTCCATCACAACGCAGAGTTTGACAACTGATTTATAACAGTGTGATGATGGTGGATCATTTTCTATTTTCTATTCTCCTTTGTACATTTATTTTCTGTAAACTCTAGTTTGTGTTGTAGAAATTGGAGGGTGTGATAGTGGCCACCCACCCACCCTACAAATACTTTTAATTTTAAAGCCAAAACACTGTTTTTAATTCCTCAAAAACCTCATCACTAACACTGTTTTAATTTCCATGAATAATAAACACTAATCGTGATTTAAATAAAATTGTATATGTAGGGTGGGTGGGTGGCCTCTAACCCACCCTCCAATCAATAAAACCTACGCGAGAATTTTACTTGTAAATTATTTAACTTTAAGGAGTCTTCAAACATTTTTTAAATTAAATAAATATTCTCTTTTGTGCATTTATACTGATTTATAGTATAGAAATTGGAGGGTGTGATAGTGGCCACCCACCCACCCTACAAATACTTTTAGTTTCAAGTTGAAACTTTGTTTTTCAATTAATTTTAATAATCTACTCATTAATTCTGTTAAAATATCCAGGAAACAAAAACAGTGATTGTAACTGAAGTAAAATATATATGTAGGGTGGGTGGGTGGCCTCTAAATCACCTTCCAATCAGTAAAACCAACAAAACAGTTTCACTGCGTAAATATTTATTTTTAAGAAAACTTAAACATTTCTATTAAAGAAATATTCTCTTTCGTGCATGAATTTTTGAAAAACTCTAGTTTATGTTGTAGAAATTGGAGGGTGTGATAGTGGCCGCCCACCCACCCTACATATACTTTTAATTTTAAAGCCAAAAACTCTGTTTTTAATTCCTCAAAAACCTCCTCACTAACACTCCTTAATTTCCTGGCATAATGAACACTAATAGTAATTTGAATAAAATTGTATATGTAGGGTGGGTGGGTGGCCTCTAACCCACCCTTCAATCAATAAAACCTAAGCAAAATTTTACCTGAAAAATTATTAAACTTTAAAGAATATTTAAACATTTTTTTAATTAAATAAATATTCTCTTTTCAACAATTATTTCCTGAAAACTTTGGTATAAGCATAGAAGGGTGTGATAGTGGCCACCCACCCACCCTACAAATATTTTTAGTTTTAAGCTAAAACTCTGTTTTTCAATTATTTTAAATAATCTAATCATTAATTCTGTTTTAATCTCCAAGAAATAAAAACAGTGATTGTAACTGAAGTAAAATATATATGTAGGGTGGGTGGGTGGCCTCTAAATCACCTTCCAATCAGTAAAACCAACACAACAGTTTCACTACGTAAATTTTTATTAAGAAAACTTAAAACATTTCTATTAAAGAAATATTCTCTTTCGTGCATGTATTTTAGGAAAACTGTGGTTTATGTTGTAGAAATTGGAGGGTGTGATAGTGGCCACCCACCCACCCTACAAATACTTTTAATTTTAAAGCCAAAAACACTGTTTTTAATTCCTCAAAAATCTCATCACTAACACTGCTTTAATTTCCAGGCATAAGGAACACTAATAGTAATTTAAATAAAATTGTATATGTAGGGTGGGTGGGTGGCCTGTAACCGACCCTCCAATCAATAAAACCTACGCGAAAATTTTACCTGTAAATTATTTAAGTTTAAGGAGTCTTCAAACCTTTTTGTAAATTAAATATATGTTCTCTTTTGTGCGTTTATACTGATTTATAGTATAGAAATTGGAGGGTGTGATAGTGGCCAAAAACAAATACTTTTATTTTTAAGGCAAAACTCTGTTTTTCAATTATTTTAAATAATCTAATCATTAATTCCGTTTTAATCTCCAGGAAACAAAAACAGTGATTGTAACTGAAGTAAAATATATATGTAGGGTGGGTGGGTGGCCTCTAAAACACCTTCCAATCAGTAAAACATACACAACAGTTTCACTGTGTAAATTTTTATTTTTAAGAAAACTTGAACTTTTCTATTAAAGAAATATTCTCTTTCGTGCATGAATTTTTGGAAATCTCTGGTTTATGTTGTAGAAATTGGAGGGTGTGATAGTGGCCACCCACCCACCCTACAAATACTTTTAATTTTAAAGCCAAAAACTGTTTTTAATTCCTCAAAAACGTCATCACTAACACTGCTTTAATTTCCAGGCATAAGGAACACTAATTGTAATTTGAATAAATTTGTATATGTAGGGTGGGTGGGTGGCCTCTAACCCACCCTCCAATCAATAAAACCTACGCGAGAATTTTATCTGAAAAATTATTTCACTATTTACATAATTTTTATCTTCTTTAGTACATTTATTTCCTAAAAATACAGATTTATAGTATAAAAATTGGAAGGTGTGATAGTGGCCACCCACCCACTCTACAAATATTTTTAGTTTTAAGCTAAAACTCTATTTTTCAATTATTTTAAATAATCTAATCATTAATTCTGTTTTAATCTCCAAGAAATAAAAATAGTGATTGTAACTGAAGTAAAATACATAGCTAGGGTGGGTGGGTGGCCTCTAAATCACGTTCCAATAAGTAAAACATACACAACAGTTTCACTGTGTAAATATTTATTTTTAAGAAATCTTAAACATTTCTATTAAAGAAATATTCTCTTTCGTGCATTTATTTTTGAAAAACTATGGTTTATGTTATAGAAATTGGAGGGTGTGATAATGGCCACCCACCCACCCCACAAATACTTTTAATTTTAAAGCCAAAAACACTGTTTTTAATTCCTCAAAAATCTCATCACTAACACTTTAATTTCCAAGCATTACGAACACTAATAGAAATTTAAATAAAATTGTATATGTAGGGTGGGTGGGTGGCTTCTAACCCACCCTCCAATCAATAAAACCTCCGCGCGAATTTTACCTAAAAAAATATTCAATTATTTGCATATTTTTTTATTAAATAAATACTTTCTTTTGTACATTTATTTCCTGAAAATCCCGCATAGCATAGAAATTCGAGGGTGTGATCATAGCCACCCACCCATCCTAAAAATATTTTTAGCTTTAAGTTAAAACTCTGTTTTTCAATTATTTTAAATAATCTAATCATTAATTACGTTTTAATCTCCAGGAAATAAAAACAGTGATTGTAACTGAAGTAAAATATATATGTAGGGTGGGTGGGTGGTCTCTAAATCACGTTCCAATCACAGTTTCACACTGTTTCACTACGTAAACATTTATTTTTAAGAAAACTTGAACTTTTCTATTAAAGAAATATTCTCTTTGGTGCATGTATTTTTGGAAAACTCTGGTTTATGTTGTAGAAATTGGAGGGTGTGGTAGTGGCCACCCACCCACCCTACAAATACTTTTAATTTTAAAGCCTAAAACTCTGTTTTTAATTCCTCAAAAATCTCATCACTAACACTGCTTCAATTTCCAGGCATAAGGAACACTAATACTAATTTTAATACAATTGTATATGTAGGGTGGGTGGGTGGCCTCTAACCCACCCTCCAATCAATAAAACCTAAGCAAAATTTTACCTGAAATTTTTTTAAACTTTAAAGAGTATTCAAACATTTTTTTAATTAAATAAATATTCTCTTTTCAACAATTATATTCTGAAAACTTTGGTTTATAGTATAGAAATTGGAGGGTGTGATCATAGACACCCACCCACCCTACAAATACTTTTAGTTTTAAGCTGAAACTCTGTTTTTCAATTAATTTAAATAATCTAATCATTAATTCTGTTTAAATCTCCAGGAAATAAAAACAGTGATAGTAATTAAAGTAAAATATATATGTAGGGTGGGTGGGTGGCCTCTAAATTACCTTCCAATCAGTAAAACATACACAACAGTTTCACTGCGTAAATATTTATTTTTAAGAAAATTAAACATTTCTATTAAAGAAATATTTTCTTTCGTGCATGTTTTTTAGGAAAACTCTGGTTTATGTTATATAAATTGGAGGGTGTGATAGTGGCCACCCACCCACCCTACAAATACTTTTAATTTTAAAGCCAAAAACTCTGTTTTTAATTCCTCAAAAACTTTCATCACTAACACTGCTTTAATTTCCAGGCATAAGGAACACTAATAGTAATTTAAATAAAATTGTATATGTAGGGTGGGTGGGTGACCTCTAACCCACCCTCCAATCAATAAAACCTACGCGAGAATTTTACCTGAAAAATTATTTAACTTTAAGCAGTCTTCAAACATTTTTTAAATTAAATAAATATTCTGTTTTGTGCATTTATACTGATTTATATTATAGAAATCCGAGGATGTGATAGTGTTCACCCACCCACCCTACAAATACTTTTAGTTTCAAGCTGAAACTTTGTTTTTCAATTATTTTAAATAATCTAATCATTAATTCTGTTGAAATTTCCAGAAAATAAAAACAGTGATAGTAATTGAAGTTAAATATATATGTAGGGTGGGTGGGTGGCCTCTAAAACACCTTCCAATCAGTAACACATACACAACAGTTTCACTACGTAAATATTTAATTTAAAAAAAATTTAAACATTTCTATTAAAGAAATATTTTCTTTCGTGTATGTATTTTAGGAAAACTCTGGTTTATGTTGTAGAAATTGGAGGGTGTGATAGTGGCCACCCACCCACCCTACAAATACTTTTAATTTTAAAGCCAAAAACTCTGTTTTTAATTCCTCAAAAATCTCCTCACTAATTCTGCTTCAATTTTCATGAATAAAGAACACTAATAGTGATTCAAATAAAATTGTATATGTAGGGTGGGTGGGCGGCCTCTAACCCACTCTCCAATCAATAAAACCTACGCGAGAATTCTACCTGAAAAATTATTTAACTTTAAGAAGTCTTCAAACATTTAAATTTAATTTTTTTGTGCACATATTTTCTGAAAACCCTGATTTATAGCATAGAAATTGAAGGGTGTGATAGTGGCCACCCACCCACCCTACAAATACTTTTAGTTTTAAGCTGAAACTCTGTTTTTCCATTATTTTAAATAATCTAATCATTAATTCTGTTTTAATCTTCAGAAAATAAAAACAGTGATTGTAACTGAAGTAAAATATATATGTAGGGTGGGTGGGTGGCCACTAAATCACCTTCCAATCAGTAAAACATACACAACAGTTTCACTGTGTAAATATTTATTTTTAAGAAAACTTAAACATTTCTATTAAAGAAATATTTTCTTTCATGCATGTATTTTTGGAAAACTCTGGCCTATGTTGTAGAAATTGGAGGGTGTGATAGCCTGTAACCCACCCACCAATAAAAAAAAAATGTATTACTTTTTTTTTAAATCTTAAGAAAGTTTCTTAAAAAAATTAGTAAAAATTTGTTTGTAGAATAAACTTGATGTCAATTTTTTGGAGATGATTTACTGGTTGGAGATTGCACCCACCCACCCTACATTTGCTGTTTTATTTACTACAAATAGTTTTTTTATTACCAAAGAACTAAAAAACAAAATATTTGGTTTGGCTTTGAAAAATGCAATCACAGTGTATTGATTGAAGTTAAAGTACATATGTTTAGTGGGTGGGTGGCCTCTATCCCACCCTCCAACCAATAAAACCTACGCGAGAATTTTACCTAAAAAAATATTTCTTAAAACATGTTTTTATTAAATAAATATTCTATATTGTGCACTTATTTTCATTTTCTGAAAACACTGGTTTATTGAATAATAAATTTATTATTTAATTTACTACAACGAACTAAAGGATTTTAATACATTTTATTACTGGTTTATTGTATAATAATTGGAGTGGTAATGATTGAAAAAGATATTATCAATGGTTACTTTTTTCTAAGTATGTAATTTAATTATTATCATTTATTTAATTGAATGTTAAGAAGTTAGCCATTCACCAGCAGCGGTAAACGACTTTCCTGAACAGCAGGATAGTATTACGAGTCCAGCCAGGCACGACCCGTGTACCGCAGAGACGTCCATTTCCAACAGGAAATTCAAGATTTTCACATTCCATTACCTTATATTATAATAACGGCGTGTTTTCCCATAACGCTCGCTAAGCAGCACATAAAAAAATTAATCATTTTCTCTATTACATGCGTACGTACAAATCCGCCGGCAAACACGCGATGCATTTTCTTGTGTTTATTATAAATTTCCCATTACATCTACAAAATAATCCATGTGTTGCATTTAGTAATAAAAACGTTGAATAATTTCAGGCTTCGTCGTTTACAACAAAATCCTTCCCTTTCCTTTCAAAGAGAGTTTGAGTCGTGGGAATAGGAAGAAGTCTGGAGGATTGAAAAGCCTTCTTGAAAATAATAAAATATATAAGTCCTTACGTTGTAGAAAATTCACTAATAATTAGAAAAACACGAAAATATTTCGTAAAATCTACAACAAAAATCTTGAAAAGTTTTCAGAACATGTATAAAGATGTCTTTGTTGATAATCTGCAATCGAATTAACAAATGATCTTTTTTTATACGAGTTAAATTATATTAATGATGTGCATTTGTTTTAATTCTGTCACGTTAACATTAATTTATGCAATCGAGTGAAAACGTCGACGTCCAGAATGAAGTCTAAATATAAACGCGCGGTATTTTTAAAATAAACGTAAACACGAAGTGTTTGATAACATTGGACTTTAAAAATAGAGATTACTACCACGCGCGAAATATCCGAAGCTTTACAGCGTCGTCGTGCGCCAAAACTCTCTGCATTTGGACAAAGCGCAAGTTGTACTTCAATGTCGCCAATTTTCGATCTCGAGGCTCTGCCAACGAAAAGTAAAAACGAGTGGGGCGTCTTTGAATTTTAATTTTTTTTTGTCCACATTAAGAATTGTATTAAAAAAAAAGAAAATGTGCTGCGTGATATATTAGTTGACCCAAAATTAGTTCTTCCTTCACATAAAGTTAGGATTGTAAAAGCAGTTTGTCAAAGCTTTAAATTAACAAGGTGACTACTTTAAATACCTGCACTACTCTCTAAAGCTAAACTTAAAGAAGGAATTTTTGTAAGCCCTGAAATTCGAACCTTAAAATCGGACAGATTGTTTCAGAATACAACGACCCAGGATAAGAAGCATGGAGTTCTTTCGTAGAAGTTATAGACGGTTTCCTTGGAAACAACAAGTCTCAAAACTACAAAGAAATTGTAGTCAACATGGTCGAAACAATATGAGCGTCAAACTTCATTTTTTGAATTCCCACGTTTACTCTTTTCACGAAAATCTTGGAGCTGTCAGCGAGGTGCAGGGAGAGAGGTTCCATCAAGACATAAAGAAGATGGAGAGACGTTACTAAGGAAGATGGGATATTAGAATGATGGCTGATTACCGCTCACAAAAATCCACAAAAAGAAAACTACAAAACGCAGTTTTGAGAGAAAAAGAAAACGATTTTATTCAAAAAAACCAACGATTGTCTAACGTAGATTAGACTGCATTGTTTTTTTAGTGAACAACTCAATTTTGCAGTGTAATTTTTAATAAAGAATTATTAAACTTGAAACACTTTTGAAAAAAAAAATGTAAGCCTGTGTAATTTACTATTAATTAAAATTTATACCTAGAGTCGATTAGGGTTCCAAATCCACCCCCAACCATAAAAATAAACACCTAATCAACTAAAAATAAATAAATCAGTAATTAAGCATTATTTTTTTATCAACACTAACAATTTTATTATTTATTTTCATTTAAACATCAACACTATCAGTAATTGTAGGTTGTAAATATATGTAGGGTGGGTGGGTGGCCTCGAACCCACCCTACAATCACAATAACATACGCGAGGGATTTTAATAGATATTGTGTACATAATAAATAATTCATTGTGTAAGTTTTATAATAATTTTGTTGTAAATTAATTAGTAAAACCTTTGTGCGTGTTCCATAGATTGGAGGGTGGGATAGAGGCCACCCACCCACCCTACATATACAATGATTCTTTAGTTAATGATCGTCTTGTGGTTTCCAGGAAACAATAATCATAAATTTGTTAATGTAATCAGGAATTTCGAACCGATGATTTTCTATAAATTTAAATGTATACCTAAGATGGATGAGGGTTCTAAATCCACCCTCCAACCATCAAAATATACACCTAATCAATCAAAAATAAATAAATCAGTAATTAAATATTAATTTTTGTCCACACTAACAATTTTATTATTTAATTTCCTTCAAACTCCAACACTATCAGTATTGAAGGTTGTATACATATGTAGGGTGGGTGGGTGGCCTCGAACCCATCCTCCAATCACAATAAGATACGCGAGGGATTTTAATAGATATTGTGTACATAATAAATAATTTATTGTGTAAGTTTTATAATAATTTTGTTGTAAATTAATTTGTAAAACCTTTGTGCGTGTTCCCTAGATTGGAGGGTGGGATAGAGGCCACCCACCCACCCTACATATACAATGATTCTTTAGTTAATGATCGTCTAGTGGTTTCCAGGAAACAATAATCATAAATTAGTTAATGTAAGCAAGAATTTACAATCAATAATTTGCTGTTAATTAAAATATATATTTAAAATGAATAAGGGTTCTAAATCCACCCCCAATCAGCAAAATATGTGCCTAATCTATCAAAAATAATCAAATAAGTAATCAAGTATTCATTATTGTTCACACTAACAATTTTATTACTTATTTTCCTTCAAACGTCAACACTATCAGTAACTAAAGGTTTTATATATATGTAGGGAGGGTGGGGGGCCTCTAACCCACCCTCCAATCACAATAACATACGCGAGGGATTTTAATAAATATTGTGTACGTAATAATAAATTAATTATGTAAATTTTATAAGAATTTTATTGTAAATTAATTAGTAAAACACTTGCGCGTGTTCCAAGGATTGAAGGGTGGGATAGAGGCCACCCACCCACCCTACATATATAAAGATTATTTAATTAATGATCGTCTAGTGGTTTCCAGGAAACAATAATCATAAATTTGTTAATGTAAGCAAGAATTTCAAATCAATGATTTTCTATTAATTAAAATGTATACCTAGGGTGGATGAGGGTTCTAAATCCACCCTCCAACCAGCAAAATATACACCTAATCAACCACTATCCCACCCTCCAATCTATGGAACACGCGCAAGGGTTTTACTAATTAATTTACAATAAAATTATTATAAAATTTACATAATCAATTGTTTATTACGTATACAATATTTATTAAAATCACTCGCGTATGTTATTGTGATTGGAGAGTGGGATAGTGGCCTCCCACCCACCCTACATATATATACAACCTTCAATACTGATAGTGTTGACGTCTGAAGGAAAATAAGTAATAAAATTTTTGGTGTGGACAAAAATTAATAATTTTAGGTATATATTTTAATTAATAATAAATCATTGATTTAAAATTATTTCCTTTAAACGTCAACTCTATTAGTAACTGTAGATTTCTAACATATGTAGGGTGGGTGGGTGGCCTCTATTCCACCCTTCAATCACAATAACATACGCGAGGGATTTTATTAAAAATTGTGTACGTAATAATACATTCATAATGTAAATTTTGTAAGAATTTTATTGTAAATTAATTAGTAAAACCCTTGCAAGTGTTCTTTGGATTGGAGGGTGGGATAGTGGCCACCCACCCACCCTACACATGCAATGCTTCATCATTTAATGATCGTCTTGTGGTTTCCAGGAAACAATAATCATAAACTTGTTAATGTGTGCAAGAAATTAAAATCAATGATTTTCTATTAAATAAAATGTATACCTAGGGTGGATTACGGTTACAAATCTACCCTTTAACTAGTAAAATATTAGCCTACCATCAAAAACAAATAAATCGGCAATTAAGCGTTAATTTTTTTATTCACACTAACAATTTTAATTGTGATTTCCTTTCAAACTTCAACACTATCAGTAATTGAAAGTTGTGTGCATATGTAGGGTGGGTGGGTGGCCTCTATCACACCTTCCAATCCATGAAACACGCGCAAGGGTTTTATAATTAATTTACAATAAGATTATTACAAAATTTACATTAAGAATTCATTATTACATTCAAAATATTTATTAAAATCCCTCGTGTATGTTATAATAAATGGAGGGTGTGTACGAGTCTACCCACCCACCCTAAAATCACATTTTATTTCTAGTAAATGATCGTCTTTCGATTTGCAGGAAATAATACCAATAAATGTGTTACTTATAGATGATCTTCTTTATCAACATCTTCATTAATATTATAATTTGGCAATTAAGTCTTCTACTTTACAATTTATATGGTTAATGATGATATATGTATTTATGCTGTGTTGTCTTGTTTATTCCTGTATATATATATAGAGGTATACTGTAATATTTATGTATGTTATTTGTATAACTTTTTGTAATTGATTAAATTAAATAAAAAACTTTTAAATAGGTAATTGAGGAGGCCTCTACTTTGTGATTTATAAAGAGGTATTTAAAATCATTTATTAAAAAACTTCTAGTTTAATAATGACAAGTTAAATTTGTCGAAATTATAGTCACTTAAATAATAAACTCAGTGTTATACAAAGTTAAAAAGTTTTTTTATGTGT